>CM067360.1:114808501-114956001 GCA_034401795.1 Chaetoderma sp. LZ-2023a | reverse complement strand
GGTAATGGTTTGATTATAATTTGGCTGAAAATCGTTGACACAAAAACTTGTTCTCAAATAATCAACAGGGCAGTCAGACTTGCTTAAAATATTTCGACCAACTTTATTGAGTCATTTCTGATTAAGGCAGCAACAGCGTTGTCAAATTTTTCTCAGAATCATCAGCAGGCCGTCTGCTTCGTTAGCTAACAAGTGCATGCAAAACTAGTTAGGCCTATATGATATACGGAATCGAGAACCAGTATCAGAAATGCGCGAAAATTAGGTTAGTTTCATTGTCAATAAGGAGGAAAGCATACTCTATTCACGTAGGCATGTCGGAGGCGCTCGTGCACGCGCTAGTGGCCTGCTTAGTCTTCGTGAACATATTTCACACTGGAATACGCACCTGATATATCCCTAACTCATTGTGTATACACGTGTTAGCTAACAAACAGAAAGCCCGCCGATTATTCTGAGAAAATTTGATAAAGTTGTTGCTGCCTTAGTCAGAAATGACTTCTTCAAATATTTCCAACAAGTCTTGCAACATTGACTGCCCTGCTGGTTATTTTGAGAACAGTTTGCTTGAAACTTGTTACATCAACGATTTTCAGCCAAATTGTTATCAAATCATTATAGTCCGGGGAAAATCTTGCACATTACGCTTGTACATCAAATTTTGATTAAAACAGGTTTTGGCGGGATTTGCTAGTAGCGCCCCAACCATAAGCACCAATTCTGAAACTTAAGAATGGCAATATTTATCCCAGCACTGGTCCATAACTAAATTTCTACCATCAAACCTTTTGTACTCAAATGTCTAATTAAATGCCACAGCTCCCGGACTATTATGTATTGTATTATCAGCTGATTATTTTGAAAACAACTTGACGGAAAGTTGTTGCTGGTATAGGAAATATACAACTACTGTTGAATTACCTTTGCACTTCTACGCGCTCACCGTGGAAGCCAACAGAAAAATGGCTGGCATTAGCATTACGTGAATGGTTTTATACTAAGAATTGCGCACCAGCGAAGACAATAGTCTGATATAACGGCGCCAGCAAATATTTATCTAAATTGGCGGCTACAGTCCTAGTTAGTTAAAGTGTCCATAAAGTAACAGATAGTCCTAAATTTAGCTAAGATATGTATCTTTTATGAATAGATAAGATCTTTAATGAATCTCTGATTTCAGAGTTCAAGTCCACCGACGATTTAACCACTGTCGTGCATGTCAGATCTGGCATATTTGTTGTCCACAGTTTCTCTATTTAAAGAACCGTATATATCCACCACCGTTTTTCCAAACAATCTTGCAATCGTCGATCCATTAGTCTTGATACGGTTAGTAGTTAAACTATGGATTATTGTTTGACAAGATATTACGTGGGTACCGCACTCTTTGTCCATGTATACATCACGGTAGGTGCTACTGTTAATAGACAGGGAGTAGTCGCATGCCTAGTACTATAATTAATAACACTGTATTAGTAGTCGTATTATGAACAGCGTTAGTGGAAGCATCTGGAGTGGCAGTCGTAGTAACAGTATAAGCTGCAGTAGTACTAGTCTCAGGAGTCAGGGTAGTAGAAAGACAGCCGCGAGTTTCATCTGATTTATCGCCGCAATTATTCCACCCATCACACACGAGGCTGTTGGCGATACATAGCCTATTGTCGCACCGGAATTTGCCATCGCACGCTGCCTTCGTGAACCTCGTGATTAAGATTTCGAAGGTATTTTCCCGACTAGTTCCTTCATAATCTATCGTCACCCAGGCGCCGCTGGTGAGGTATGGAGACGGGTATGTGTATCTTTCACAGAGCGTTGCGAGGATCACTATAGAGTGGTCACCATCTTCGATGCAATTTCCCGTTAAAATCTACTCCATAGACTTTGATTATAAAACGTCCATCCGGGTTATTCGATTTTAAAGCCATGTCATAAGATGTATAACTGCTGCCTGTTTGATATGTCAAAATAATTGAATCCTCAGCGAATCGATAGCCGGTAGTGCCGCAGTAGTCGTTCAAAAGTAAACTAATCGTATAACGTACTGGTGGAATAGCAGACGATATAGCAGACGACATCGCCAACGACATGCACAGCACCATACACTAAACGGAAATCCTCATCTTTCTCTTTTCGCGTTCACCTGTAACGTATTCTTGTACAGTATAGCTTAGAAAATAACTTTAAATATTTTCCAAAACAATAATAAATTAAACTGTTGAATAATTTGAACATAATTGTATTGGACGACATTGCTGCCTAAGGCAACAATGTCTTCCAATCCAATTATGTTCAAATTATTCAACAGAGCATTTTTTATATCGTATTCAAAATCTTAATATTAAACTAACAGGTTTCTATTTCCAAATAAAAGATTGGTCCCGATCCCAAGATGTTTAAATAATAAGCAAGATTAACTACCCGTATATCTCCTGATGTAGAGATTGTTTCGCCATTAGTTATCGCTGAGGAAGTGAGCCTGGATTGTCACGAAAGCTACACTGAAACAATTTATACATCCTTTAGAGGTAACTAATTGTCATTATTATGCAACACGTTTCTGGGATTTTTGGAAACATGCTAAGTTAATTGCTAGACCGTACTGAATCGGAATCAACCGCTATGATTAATACACGAATCTAATCTAATGAATACGTGCACTTATAAAGTCGAGGAGTTATGATTTTGAGGTCAACTTTTATCTAAATTAGACATCATGTGACGATTTACAACATGAGCAATCAGAGAGTGTAGACCCTCGCGCATACACTTTTGTCACACTGTAAACAGCTTTTAGATTGTCCGGGTTTAACGGATTTTTCGAATTTTTCGGGGTTTTTCGGATCAAACACAATGTTATGGAATCTTAGTGTAGGGTGACAGTCTTGTGTTAAGAGTTGGGCTAAATTGTATCAGTAGTTTCCGGGATATCCATGGAGCAACAATTTGATCCGATGCTGATCCGTGTTCTTTTATGCAGCTCTTGGCCGTCGTCTGGAAATCACAGACAGACAGACAGACAGACGGACGGACGGACGGACGGACGGACGGACGGACGGATGGACTGACGGACGGACGGACGGACGGACGGTCGGACGGACGGACGGACGGACGGACGGACGGACGGACGGACGGACAGACAGACAGACAGACAGCATGACAGACAGACAGCATAACAGACAAACATTAGACCAGATTTTTCGCTGCATAGCGAAGACCATTATGTCAAAAGCGTTCCCGCATTTGGCAGTGTAAGCTTTAAAATAAAAGGCAAGGGTAAATAACCACATTTCCTGGTCAATACAACACAAATTAAAAATACAGACGCGTGGCACCAACGAATGCGATCAATATTTGATAAAGAGGAAATAGTCGTTTGATAATTAGAGATCTATTTCTTGCCGTGTACCAATCATTAGTAGAGGTCGTATAAGAGAGGTAGGCATTATAGCGTATAGAGAGTTAACTATCATACAAAGTAGATGAGTCCACATTTAGCTATGACACGCCCTTCTTTAGTCATGCTCCACCACCACGTCGCCAGTGTTGGGATCGATTGATCCCTGAACTCACTGACTATAAATTCCCAGAAAACTATACAGGTAAGCTGTTGAATATTTTGAAACTAATCTGACTGGGTGCTGTTGCTGCCCGTGGCAAATTAGTTTCAAAATATTCAACAGCATGTGTATTAAATACTAAAGCCAGATAATTCGTACACCAACACTTAGTCCGTCAGCAATTAAGTGTTCATGACGAATCTAGCTATGCTATTCATTATGACGTCTTCCTACACGTCACATAGTTGATTATGATGTCATATGATTGATGGATAAACTGGAATTCTCCATTGCTAATGGACTCTGTGGGCAGCGGAGGCGTGATAGAATTGAGGAATCTGCTCTGTCACTCAAGTACATTACGTCATACCAAATTACGTCACAGTTAGACTGACGTGCAAAATACATAGTAACGTATCTAGCTCTGTCATGATCATTGAAATGACCGCCAAGTGTACGATGACTATGTCTTTGGTGGATTTACTATTTACCAAACATTCTGTTGAGGATTTTGAAAATGCTTTAACTGGGAGCTGTTGCTGCCATTAGCAGTAACAGTCCCCAGTCAAATTAGTTTCAAAATATTCAACAGCGTTGCTCTATAATTAGCTTTAAAATAGGATTCTGGAAAGTCAAAATATATAAATCGATATCTACGCGAGGCAAATTGGGCTGATGAAACTTGGTCACCTTATGAGATGGTAATCACACACTCCCCTCAATCTCCCCCCCCCCCACCCACCCAGCATTCTTTCGAATAGTTATCCACTAGAGAATTTCGCGTGGCGAATGCTTTGCCTCCAGCGGGTTGCACACAGTTTGAAAGAAATTAGGGTTTGTCCCCAGCGTATTATTAAACAGCCTTTCAAATGAGAATATGTATATATATACAAACCCTAATTTCTTTCAAACTGTGTGCAACCCGCTGGAGGCAAAGCATTCGCCACGCGAAATTCTCTAGTGGATAACTATTCGAAAGAATGCTGGGTGGGTATATATATAGCTAATTCGAAATATTACGTTGACATGTACGGCATACTATCTCTTGATAACACTTGCCTTCCCATACTCTCCAAGCCAGCTACCCACCCACATATGAATACAACCGTTAACGTCATTCTCAGATGGCATGATAACAAGATCTCGTGATATTTAATACATGCATTAGTCATCGTTATTTAGTGCTATCTTCATTGTAAGACTCAACAATGGACGTTTCCAGTTTTAGCTGTGCCCCGCCTATCTCAATCTAAGCTTCACCCACACCTCGCTCGTGTTGGGATCAATGGATGCCTGAACTTCCTGACTATGAATTTCCAGAAAACTATACAGGTAAGCTGTTGAATATTTTAAAACTAATTTGACTGGGCGCTGTTGCCGCGACATGTTTATTAAATAGTAAAGACATACAATTGACAATGCACTATACACGATGTGTAATACGTATCCGCTGTCTGTAAAAGTCGCCCAGTAAAGATGGTCCATGTTTGGCCATGTGCTAAGGATGCCAGAAGAGACACCAGCACGCCCTACTCGGAGCCAGCAAATACAAAGCCAGGAGAGGAAGTCATTGCATATATCTGCTAAGCGTGCTACGAGGTGACCTCAAGAAAGTGGGACTCGGTACACTCAAGTCAAGAATGGACCTGAGGAAGCTAATGATTTCGGCTGAGGACAAGACACAGTGGGCAAAAGCGAAGAAGGACTGATTGCAGCTGTAGGGTATTTCTACTACTACAGCCGCAGAATACAGTTATTATACATACATACAATTTGTACACCAACGCTTAGTCCGATATCAATGAACCTTTCAAGTTTTAGTTATACCCCACGCATCTCTCGCTAAGCTCCCATCACACCTCGCCTAATGTTGGGCTCGATCGATCCCTGAACTCCCTGACTATCAATTTCCAGAAAACTATACAGGTAAGCTGTTGAATATTTTGAAACTAATTTGACTGGGCACTGTTACAAATTAGTTTCAAAATATTTAACAGCATGTTTATTAAATAGTAAATTCGTAGAACAACGCTTAGTCCGTCATCAATTATGCATTCTTGACGAACTTATCTACGCCATTCATGACGTCATTGATAATAACGTCATCATACACGTCCCGTAGATGATTATGGCGTCATATGATGGATGGATAAACTGGATAGGTCCATTATAGATCATTAAATGTCGTTCTTATTAATACGTTCGCTGGTCTATACGTTGATACTAATTTTTTTTTATCGCTTTTACATTACACATCGCTACATGTCTAAGGTATTGACGTTTTTATTATTACATTTAAATTGCCACAGCACAGGGATGTCGTTGCGTGTTCGTGTGTATTGCCCTGGGGTGGGTGTTAAGTGTCACTGACACACTGACCACTATTTTCACATTAGAACTCCCTTTAGGGTCGAGTACAAGAAACACTGGCCAAAGAAGAAGAAGAAGAAGACTTTTCATGTACTTTATTTTGGATTCATAAAAAACGCTTTAATTTAATACATCACTCATAAATTATTTTTAAAAACACGTCATAGACAATATAAATATATTCCTGAATCAGTCTGAGTATCATTTAAATAAACATTGTATTTATGAAGAATAACAAATATGTCAAAATATCACAGATCTACGTCAATTTTGTAAAAAACAACAATCCAATCCGTATAAAAATCAATGGGAATCAGTCATCAAAATCATCAGTCATCAGTCATTAAAATGTAAAATGATGAAAGTGGACAAAATAATACTGAAAGGTATAACTAAATACCATTAAATGTTAAAATATCGTCGTCAGTACTACAAACGAAGTGGTCAATTGCCCAAAAATTTTTAAAGTTTTCTAGTGACCCATTTTGTTGGTGGTATTTAAATTCAATAGTCACACGAGCTCGCATTCGAGAAATGCATTCTCGAAGGGCGTCCGTCTGACCATTGCCATCCATTAGACGCTGCCGCGTTACATAGGTAGCCATTTTAGCGTTTGCCATGATCCAATTGCATATACGATGTTTAATTTTACGTGCAGATTTAGACGAACACTGGGGGCATAGAAAGCCTTTGACATAATTCTCAGGCTTAAATTCATCAGCCAGTGTTAAAAATAGAACTGCTCGTCTAACAGCACACAAAAGTGGTTGGAGACGTGAACATGTTATAAAAAGATGTGCTAAATCTTCACGATCGCCACAGTAAACACATTTATCATTAATACAATATCCGGCCTTATATAGAAAACCCCCAGTGTTGAGTGCCCCATGGAAAACCTTCCATGACAAATCTCCTTCGTAGTATGTACACGGATATTCATAAAAACAGAGACAATTATCTGTAAAATCAATATTTAGAGAAAGTAGATCTCTCCATATGTTACTTTTGGTATTATGTGAAATCATTGAGTAACATTTTAATAAAGACATCTTGTATAGTTCCTTCTTGCAAAGAGATGGTATCAATACAGTAAAAACCGAGTCATCATTAATATTGCATGATAAATCATAATTGTATACTGACCTGGGAATGTCAATAGGTCGATCTAATAGTTCGAACCATTCATTGGGTATGCTATCCCATAGAGTGTTCAAGTTTATTTGAAGCAATCGTCGAGACCTGTTGCCAATTTTAAGGAGTAAGTCTTCAAGTGCAATTCGTTTATCATTTACCAAAATATCAGCTAGAATGGTAGCATTCGCACTTATAAAATCTTCGTAGCAAAAAGTAAATCCAGTGGAGATATTCTTGATCAAAGGATTTAGAAAGAGTGGTTCATTTAAAACATCGATTTTACAGCTTGGATGCGATGTTCTCATAACATTGAAGAAAAACCAAGAATTGAGCACACTCTTATAAAAGATAGGTATATTACGAATCATCTGTACATCCAATTGAATAGAGAAAATCTGATAATCGTAATTTAGTTTATGTATCTGTTTGAGAAAGTAGCTGCTAAAGCTGAAACACGGATGAAAAGTGAAATAGTTCATAAAGGATTGTGCATACTGAATACGGAATGTCCGTATCCGAGATTCTAAATGCACTAGTCCTTGCCCGCCTTTGTCTAAAGGCAGAAACAGTAACTCTTTGGGAAGCCAGTGCTTTCCAGACCAGATGAAGTTAATTAACAGTTTTTGAATAGCATTTAAAATATTACCAGGGACATCGATAACAGCTAACCTATGCCAAAGCTTAGAAGCAGCAAGCAGATTAGTAATAGTGATCCTACCTCTAAACGATAGAGCTTTTGATAACGGGAGCCAGTTAAGAAGTTTTGTGCTGATTTCATTTTCAAGATTTTCCCAATTTTGTTTGCAAAAAACCAAAGAATTGCCAATAAAAATACCGAGAATCTTTAATCCATTGCTATTCCATTTTAACCCCAAAGGCTCGTCAATACGCCATTTCCAGGAACCAACCCAAAAACCTTCTGACTTTGAGTGGTTAATTTTCGCGTTGGAGGCAGACTCATATACATGTATAAAATCTCGCAATTTAATAAAATCATCATTACACGTACACAAGGCAGTTATGTCATCAGCATAAGCTGAGCAAGAAACCCTTTCACCCGAGATATCAGGCAGGGCCACCCCCCTCAGTCCGTTATTTGAGCGTATCTTAACTAATAATGGTTCGATACAGATACTGTACAAAGCGCCTGATAGTGAGCAACCCTGTCTGATACCACGGCTAAAAGAAACAGGCATAGATAACAAATTATTTATTTTCAGTAAACACGAAGTGTCATTGTAAAGAAGCTGAATGCATTTAACAAAAAAATCACCAAAGCCAAATGCGCGCAAGGTATTCAATAAATACTGGTGACTTACCCTATCAAACGCCTTCTCCTGATCTAGGGATACAACGCCAAGAGGTAACGACATGAAATTTGAATACTCGACGACGTCTGTTATCAACCTAATGTTATTGGAGATCTTACGTCCTGGTACGCAATAGCTTTGGTCTATGTGAATAATTTCTGCGAGTACTGTACGTATACGATTATACAAGGCCTTGGAAAATATTTTCAAATCTACACGTAAAAGTGATACAGGTCTCCAGTTCTTTAAATTGGTTAAATCGCCTTTCTTAGGTAATAATGTCACAACCGCTCGCCTGCATGAAATAGGTAATAACATGTCTTCAATTGATTCATTAAAAACATCAAGAAGATCAGAACCGATAGTTTCCCAAAAGGTTTTGTAAAATTCCGATGGTAGTCCATCAATTCCAGGAGCTTTGTTGTTATTGAGATGGTTAACAGCGTCAGTAAGCTCTGGTAAACTCAGGGCCCGATCTAACTCAATTCTGGAAAGCTCACTTAGATTAGGAAGATCTGATAAAAGCAGGTTTTCAGACACTTTGCATGAGCTTGACTTCGCATATAATTCACCATAGAAATCAGAGGCGTGGCTCAGAATATCCGTATCAGAATTAACCATTTCACCGGTTGGGATCTTCAACTGTGAAATAGTTTTATTCATCACACGTTTATTCTCAAGATTAAAAAAATATGTAGTAGGTCTATCTGATTCATTTATATGCTGGAATCGCGATCGAATCCAAGCACCCCTATTTTGCTCTTTGAGGAGAGTTGTTAATTCAGATTGCTTTTGGTTAATTACCTCTAATAATTCATTTGTTTTTGGAATTTTGACCGATAACTGATCAATTTCAGCTTGTAAGTCTGATCGTCGCTCACGGTAAAGGACAGCTCGTTCTCGGGAATAACGCTGTGATAAAATACATATATGCTTTTTGGCCAAATCCCACCAATCCTGTAGACAATCAAAATCACATTTTTTCCCTTGCCAACCATTCCAGAAATCATTAATTAAAAGCACATAGTTTCTTTCACTCAACACAGCGGTATTCATGCACCAATATGCACTTTTCCGTTTTACACTTTTAAGCTGAAATATTGCTCTAACATAATCATGGTCAGAATTGGTGCAAGGAATTATGGAACAACTGCTTAAAAACTGTCTAAAATTACTATGAATGTAAAAACGATCAAGTCTGGATGCAGTCCCATCGGACCTGTGCCAGGTGAAAATTTCAGATTGTGGATAGAGGCAGCGATATGCATCAGTAAGACTATTGCTTGTAATTAAAGATTTAAGCGAATCCGCAGCTGGAGGGTGTGGTTCTGTTGCTGATGTTCTATCTAACTCATAATCAAGTGTACAGTTAAAATCACCACCTAATATTATAGGATATGGTTCGGACAATGTGGAAATATGAGTTTTTAGCATATCTATGCATTTCAATTTGTCATGAGACTCTGTGGGATTGTAAACATTAATCAGATAAAAATAGATGCCATGTATATTTGCTGTGACATGTAAGATTCTTCCCTGAGCAACTGTGATCGTTTCAATGATATTTACATTTAACTTGGGTTTAAATATTATAGCAACACCAGCTGTATTTGTATTAAAATGTGAAAAGACAGCTTGACCTCTCCATATAAGTCGCCATAGCGACTCATCCGGCTGAATTGTGTGAGTATCCTGGAGAAACACAATATCGGCAAATAAATCTTTGCGAAGTTCATTAAATATACGAAATCTTTTTAAAGAGTCACGACAACCTCTCGTATTTAGTGTAACAATTGAGAGGGAAGCCATAATTAAAAATAATTGAATAAATCTTAGAACAAAGATACCCATAATTGTTTGGTGTAGAAAAGAAACTGTATTCAAGTCCGTTACTAGATTGACCATAGGCGGAAACAATTAATTCCGTAAGCTACGGTGTAGCTTAGTGACTATTTTGGTGACACGAGACTTGAACGCAGATTCTAAGCCAGGTTGTTTCTTCAATCGTATCAACTGATGTATCAGTAATTTTAAGTTGGGTTGAAAGGCTTTGCATTTATCTATTACCTTTTTACTATATTTTACACTTTCTATAAATAGTTTCACATCTTCAAGAGAGGGAATTACCTCCCTTGAATCAATAAAATCTGTCATGTCCGAAAGTTCTGAACCAATAGACATGCTGTCAGCGTCGCTGGTGTCCTCGTCCAGCAGTTCACCCTGCGATAAAGGCGGCATACCACCTGCTTCTATTCTAAGCCTGTCCGAATCACAAGGATCATGTCCAGGTTTGAAAACTATAGATGCATTATTAACACTGGTTGCTTTCGCCAATGAGATATTTACATCGAGTTCACTTAGGATTTCTTGTGTCGACATAACAGTTTTTTCAGCTACACAACCCTCGTCAGATAATGGAACAGGGTCGTGTAATTCCGATTCACGGTGAACTTGAATGACAGTGACAGCAGAGTCCCCATTGGCCGCCGTGTTGGAATTACCAGGTTCATCTGTGAACAGAGCTGAGTTTTGCTGAGTAGCCTGGTCCATTGAAGTAGCATCATCTACAACAGTGGAATTATCCGACGGTGCACTGGTAATGTCCGCCTCATTATCGGTTTCAGGATCAGTGACAATTAGATCATCGCTCAAGACGCTATAACGATTGGAAAACTGAGTCTTACGACGTTTATTCTGAGGTGATTTCTTAGGTGACGATTTACTGACTTTATCAACTGGTTTATCGTTTCTTTGTGACAGTGTTTGTGGAAAATTGTTATCATTTAGCACAAGATCGGTATTCGGTATGACGTCACGATTTTTACTGTTGACCGGCTCGTCCGCAACATTGTTGTTACGGTTATCATGACCCACCGAATTGTCGTGAATGTCATTCAATGGGCAAAAGCGTTGAAAATGTCCTTTCTGAGCACATTTAAAACAGACAATCTCGTCCGTACTTATAAATAGTCTATGGGACCTTCCTATGTACGGGATGTCCACAACCTCCGGTAATGGGGACTTTTCCATTACAATCTGGATCTGCCGTCTAAAACTTTTCACATGTCTTAACTCTGGTGACTTGCAGCCTAAAGGTATTGGCCGGCAATTTCCGAGCACCTTTCCTTGGCTTTCCAACGCTTGTTTAATAACAAAGTTCGGGATGTATGGTGGGACATTAGATATAATTAATCTCGTCGGCTCATTCTCCAAGGAATACACATTGTGGTAGCAGCCACCTACGTTTATACCGTCAAGACACAGTCTATTGACTTGTTGCTCCGCTTTGACATAAACCGCGATTCCTCCTTTAATTCGTGAAGCAGCTACAATATTCTCCGGCTTTACGACGGCGGCGGCGCCTTTCACGTAGGCCTCTACCGCCACACCAGCTAGACTATCAACGCGTACACCATGTTTCCTATCAATGCCCGCGAATGGTTCGTAATCTAAAGCAGGGGTGGTGACGGGGTCACTTCGAGTCTCTCTCAGGCGCTCCGCATAACTAACCTGTCTGGCCATTGCCCAAACACAATAGCCTAATCAAGCGTCCACTTCGGCCAACAGGCCGACTACCCTATGCTAATGGCGCTATAAGTGTTACAAGAATATATAGAGTTACGAAAACCAGAGAAAAATCAAACTATGTATGAACACATTAATAAAACACAAAGTTATTAACACAAACATAAGCACATACGCGTTAGCGCATACAAAAGACAAAAAGTAAACACAACTGACAATTATAAACAGTCAACAAACGGACTAAACTGAGAGCTCTTCTAAAACACGTCTTTTCTCAAAGAAGAAGAATGAGAAAAAGCAGAAGAAGAAGAAGCTGTTGGAAGCTTACAACCCACTGCAGCCGCAAAACACAGTATATCATCATCATCATCATCATCATCATCATCATCATCATCATCATCGCTGATGTTGCGCCGCCGTCGTCCGCACCGCCACCTCCGCCGCCGCCACCGCCACCACCGCCACCACCACCACCACCACCACCACCACCACCACGACCACCACCTCCACCACCACCACCACCACCACCACCGCCACTATCGCCGCAGCCGCCGCCGCTGCCACCGCCACCGCCACCACCAGCACCACCACCACCACGACCATAATCATCATCATCATCATCATCATCATCATCGTCGTCCCTTTCACAACCTACGCTGACTTCTGTCCTCGGAGCTACTCAACTACAATGAAGCTCTGCTGCAGACGGAGACATCTCTCCGCCTGCTCCATGCACAAAGTACACGTCAGCAGTTAGGCATGTCTGGCCGTCACTATGTGGAGGATTCATTGACATTACTGTTTTCACGGTTTTCGCAGTGACAATGGCGCATCACTCTGCCAAATGCAAGGCTGCAAATGTCTGCTGACACTCAGCTGGCCTTTGGTTCCGAGGCCCCTGTCTATAGACCTCTGTCACAACGCGGCCATCTTGAATTGAAAGCGAGACTGATAACGCAAATGTCAAATCAGCTAATATAAAATTTGTTTACAGTTGTCGCAAGATTATGAAAGGATCTGCGTAATTTAGTATTGCGTGAACTACCATATAGCAATAAGATGCAAGCTAAATGTGTAATTAAAATATAGAGAGACGCCGGGATACATTTTCCTATACGCGTGCAATAGAAAACGTCACTTAAGGCTGCTATTATATGTTCGTGGTATGTTGTAACTGAATATCAGATTCACATACACTACGCTTTATTGTAATATGAATTGCGCCACATACTCTGCCACATATCTGTTGTCTTTTATACACTCGATCTAAAGTTTGTGAGTGCCAAAATGGCATGGACCTGATATGTAATGCATGATCAATGATGGTCTCCTGTTTAAGACTATATGCTCGGCCACAATGTGGCGCAGGGGTGTAACCCACTGGGTGTCAATCCAGACATTTGGAGGGGCTAACCAGAGCATTATGCACAACGCTAATGGAATGCCACTTGGAGATCGAATTAACCGAACTGGTGCTCACCCTGTGAGGATCCGCCAGGCAGGTGCAGCGCCGGGCTCGATGCTTCGAAGGAGCCCACCCTCAGCTACTGGAGGTCCCATCAACTCGTCTTGTGGAGCCAGGGGACGGGGATGGAGAGCTACTGGCCAACCGGATGAGAAGACCAAACCCAAAGAGAACCCCAGTATCAACATCATGCACTGGAACGCAGAAGGGGTTACCAACAAGAAATCAGAGCTCGAACAGTTCCTGTACGAAAACAACATTGATATCTGCTGCATCCAAGAGACACCCCTGCAAGAAGGAAAACCATTTAAGATCAGAGGTTACCAGATTTTCCGGTGTGATCGAAGAGGAAGAAAGAAAGGTGGGGTGATCACCTTGGTCCGAAAGAGCGTGAACGCCAGCCAGATCAAAACCTTTATGGAAGAGGCAGAATATATTAAGATCAAGGTAACAACCAGCAACTCTGTGATTGACATTGTCAATTATTACTGCCCTAATGACAAGAATCTCTCACTTGACACAATCCAGGCCCCGGACTGCCACTTCCTCATTGTGGGAGACTTTAACAGCCGGCCCCAGAGCTGGGGATACAGAACACTTGATAAATGAGGAGAAGACATTGAAGCATGGCAAGATAAGAAGCACCTTTTACTTGTCAACGAAACCACAGATCAGCCCTACTTTCTACTCGCGTGGGTGGAACTCGACAACAACACCGGACTTGGCATTTTGTACAAAAGACATTCACATAAACCTCAGTAGAGTGGTCGGATCGCAGTTATGAGGAAGCGACCACCGCCCTGTCATCCTCTCTCTTTCTGGAAGTATTTCGACAAGTTCCCCTCAACATCCAAGGTGGAACAACAAAAGGCAAATTGGAGTCTGTTCGGCATTCGTTCCAATGAGCTTACCCAAAATATAGCAGTAGAAGGGAGAAACATCAACAATGTGGTCAAGGAATTTAATTCAAGTATCCTCAAGGCTGCCAACGAAGCGATTCCTCGAGTGTTCAGGAAAAACTACCGCCCCTACTGGACAAGAGAACTGCAAGCAGCACATGATAAACTAGACAAGGCCAGAGAAGATGCAGAGGGTAATCCCTGTCATGAAAACCACTTCACGCTACAACAAACTAAAGCCAGGTATCTAAAGACCAAGCTGGAGGCCAAAAGAAGAAGCTGGAGGGAAAAGACGGCAGGGTTTAATTTAGAGAGAGAGACACCACAAAGCTATGGAGACTGACTAAAGCACTGAATGATGAGGGTGTCGGGGTAGAGAAGATTACTCTTGAAGAAGATGGACAAACACTGACAGGAAAGATGGCTGCAGATGCCTTTGCGAAGGCATATGCAAAAGAAAGCAACATTTCTATACCACGAAGCGTCAAAAAGAGGTTAGAAAAGAGCAAAAGGAAAGAACAGACACCAACACTCACGATGCAATGAATGTTGACATTAGTTTAGCAGAACTGAAGAAGAAGAGATCTCCCGGGCCAGATGGCATTACGAATGAAATGATCCAACACCTTTGTAATGCATCTCATCGCAAGTTGCTAGACATCTTTAATCTCAGATGGACCAATGGAGAGGTTCCTCAGTGCTTGAAGGAAGTCAGAATGACTCCTATTCTGAAAAAAGGGAAGAACAAGACGAAAGTGCTGAGCTACCGTCCTATCAGTCTTACACGCTGCATATGCAAGACCATGGAGCGCATCATCAACCAGCGGTTGCAGTGGTACCTGGAGTCGGAGAACAATATTGTTTCAGAGCAGGCCGGCTTCAGAAGATACAGGAGCACAGAAGATCAAACAACACATCTTGCACAGGTCATAGAGGACACGTTTCAAGCCAAGAAGGTGATGCTAGCTGCCTTTATCGATCCGCAGAAGGCATTTGACAAGGTGTGGAAGGATGGCCTCCTCGTGAAGCTCCGGCGCACAGGCATCGGTGGCAACATGTTCCGATGGACCAAGTTATACCTACACAATCGCAGAGCTAGGGTGCTGGTGGATGGACAATCTGGACAGAATTTATTGCTGAGACAAGGGGTACCACAAGGCGGAGTATTATCAGTGAGGGTTAAATGACATTAATGACATTGTAGCAGAGCTGCCCAATGGGATCCAAGCAGCCCTCTATGCAGATGACCTCGTACTCTGGTGCACCGAGGAGTACACAACGACTGCCACGTACAGAATGCAGCTCGCCTTGGACAGAATTACAGCTTGGGCCAATCGCTGGTGTATTAACATCAACAAAGAAAAATCATCAGCCATGCTATTCTCACTGTCCATCAAAACCAAGGTTGGCAATCTGACACTGGATGGTACTCCACTCGAGTACGAGGACCAGCAGACATACATGGGTGTCGCCTGCGACAGAAGATTAACATGGAAGGAGCACATACAGAACGCAGAGGCAAAGGCCAGAAGAAAGCTAAACATCATGAGGAAGCTGGCAGGAACAAAGTGGGGTGCCAATGAAAGGATCCTCAAGACCATCTACCTAGGTGCCGTGCGACCACACCTTGAGTATGGATCCAGCTCATGGATGACAGTAGCTAAATCTCATCAACAGAACCTCGACAGAGTACAAAACCAGGCACTGCGCATCATCACTGGTGGAATGAGATCAACACCAATAGAAAAGATGGAGCAGACAGCAGGCATCCCCCCACTTAGCAAAGGAAGGGAATGCAAAGCACTGATCCAAGCTGCAAAGTTCAAATCGTGCAACAACCACCCGATGAAGATCAGGCAAGCACAGCTGTCATCAGGAAGACTTAAAAGATCAAGTTTTGTGAAAGAGACAAAAGCACTTCAAAGGAAACACCAAGAAATTTTGCCAGCATAAATAGAAGACCCAAACCACACCCTTGATCCTCCACCCTGGGTAAACAAACTAGAAGGCATAGCTATTCGCACCACAGTACCTCATCTCACAACCACAGAGGAACACAGTGATGTGAGCAAGAAGGCCCTGACCCTAGCCATGCTGGAAGAAATGTACCCTCAGGAGACATGACTAAGGATCTACACAGATGGATCAGCCGAAGATGCAATTAGGAGCGGAGGTGCCGGACTGCAGATACAGTATCCAAACGGACAACATGTGTCAGCTGCAATACCGACAGGCAAACACTGCACAAACTACAGAGCTGAAGTCGAAGCACTGGTTCATGCAGCCAATACCATTAGCAGAACAGCAGACCCTATTGCACAGATTGTCTTTTTATCTGATGCCCGCTCCGTCCTTGAGGCTATCACCAAAGGTAAGCTGCCACAACTCGAAGAAGCACTACAAACCATCAAATGCTTTCAGATGACACTGCAGTGGATCCCCTCACACTGTGGAGTCCAAGGAAATGAGGAAGCAGACAAGATGGCAAAGGTGGGTGCAGAAGAGAATCAGACAGAAAACGTGGTTACCCATATAGAGATGAAGACTCATCAAGTCACTCTATAGAACACCTCAATCAGAAGATGCCTACCATCATCTCTCGAGGCCAGAGCAAGTGACCATTTTTCGCCTCAGAACTGGACACAACAGACTAAACCGGCACATGTACAGGCGGTTCCACCTTACGACATCGCCCGTTTATCATTGTGGAGAAGCAGAACAGACTACAGAGCACATACTTCAATGTTGCAGTACGTATCAGCTGCTGAGAGAAGAGATCTGGCCTTTGTCAACCTCTTTCCTTGAAAAGCTGTATGGGCTTGTGGAAGAACTGCAGAAAACCACAGATTTAATCTTGAGAACGGCTCTCCAAGTGTGATACCAGCGATCGAAAAGAAGAAGAAGAAGATCAATGATGGTAGTTAGAGGTGTGACTGGTACATCTATTTACACAAGGTTCCAATTGGAGACATTCTCTCTCGTCACATTGAGTAGTGTCCTGGGTTCCACTCCCAGTGGAACGGTGTTTGATGATACTTAGCATGCCTTATTCAATAGTCAAAATATGAACTGAGATGGCACTGCATTCATCGCATTGAGAGGAATGGAATGACATAGCAGTGTACATATTTCGACTACTCGTTCAATACTGTAGGGTAGCCACTAGCCTAGAATTAAAATGTTTAATTGTATGCTCAGCTGTGAGTTCAGGCGTGCGAACCGTTTGCATTCGCCATGGGACAGTGTTCAGTAATGTTTCGTATACTCACTATATACTTCATTTTAGTAATGTAGACGATACATTACTGAACACTGTCGGACCATGAACGCAAACCTTCCTGGACTCACCGCTGGTTTTGACACACATCTTTAAAAAAGTATTGCATATTATAAGGGGAATAGTGGTGTGGCAGTATATGGCGTTAATGCTATATGTACAATATAAATTACAATAGATCATAGTGTATATGAATCTAAAATTCAGTCACAAAATACCACAAAAATATAACATCAGCATTAACTGACTCTGTATTGCATGCATGTACAGGAACATATTATCCAACAGTTCTAATTTGAAATTGACCCACTTCAAGTCCACATCTGCGTGACTGTCAACCAGCTCTAAGAAATATATTTTGACAAACTGGCAGGTTTTCACATCCGTCTGCCCAAATATCTGTCATAGGGCTGGTTGAGAGTCGCAGCAGACTCGGACTAGCGTACTGGGTCTAATATTACAACCTGCTCATCTAAGTCTCAACTACCAACAGCTTTCCACTTTCGTATTGAAGTGATGAGTTCTCCCATGTCTAAGCGCCACCTCACCCCTTTTAATAATGGATATCCCAAACATAAAACCTACTTTTTAAATAAAGGAAAATAGTAGCTAAACCAAGTCTTATCTTATTTTGGTACAAGAAACGTGTGTGTTAGCCTATGCCAAGATGAACTATGGACTCCAACTGCATATTTGTGATGTATGTATTTAGTGAATCAAGCATGAATCAAGCATGAAATAAATAACTTTGAATCTTGAGAAGCTATTTCATGCATTCCTGGCCATTAAAAGGCACATATATTTACATCACTTATGCTACACGTAGTCATACAGACTACCCCAAACAAAAATATAAGAATATTAGGCCAATATCAGTTGGGGTGGGCTGGGGGTGCGGGGCAGGGTAGGGGCATTCATTTATTATTGTGGCGGGCATGCTCCAAACCTTTAACTACACCGCTGGTCTTATTTATATTTTTAATTAATTTTTTTCAATAATTATTATCTAACCAGTCAAGGTTCTTGCTATGCACTATGTCTAGCAAGATACCTAGGATATCCCTGCACATGGACTGATGTAGCTGGTAACTCATTTAACCCTCACTGTTAACAGGGTTCATACATATTTCTGCGGAATGAAATCCCATACTTTTTTCATACCTAATTTATCACTTTTCCGAAACATTTTATGAGATCTCCTATTAGTGTTCAGGGAAAAACTGACAAATTCGCAAAAGAACTTGGATTTAGTGGCCAATATCATCAATATTTGTAATACTATCTATGTTATGTTGTAAATGCTAATCACACTGGCAATATTTTGATTGTCCATACTTTTTACAAACCTTTACTTTCCAAGACCTCCATATCCAAGGCTTGAAAATGGGGTTTTCACAATTCCATACGTTTCCCCTCTAAAGAAAATTTAAATTTCATCAGTTTTGGGCCAGATTCATGGTTAAATGGCAGTACCTTAGACGTCAGGGTCATGTTTTGAGGAAACACAATTCATGATTTAAATTAGGATGCATAAGCCAAGAATATTATTTAGAGGTCTCAAAACTCAATTGGCATGCATGAGAAGGGAGACAATTTCTCAAAGTTTTAATTATTCAAGGGAGATAACTCACCATCACCAAACTGTATTAAAGGTGACAAGAGTGACTTCCCTTTGGTACATCTAATTATCAAATTATAAATTGTACATTATCATTACAGATAGGACCCTTTAGCTGTAAGTGCTACAGCTTTCTTCTATGTATCATGATTATTACATAATGCACCACACAAACAGTAATTTCTCTGTTTATTATAATAAATGTAATCAGTACCAAAGCATACCATAGTAATCTTATTGGTTGATGCAGCTAAAATCATGAGTGGATTCACATGAATTTCACTAGATTTAGTTTTATTGTTGCATCCTATTCACCCATTAATGGTCATGCCGGCCACAATCAGCCTCTACACTGGGCTTGAAGAATGTGCGTGCCAAAAAGACCATTTTTGAAAAAGGTCCCACTGTAATGCCTCCAGCCATTCCTGGTCCAGTGATAAATCTTCAAAATAGACTTTTCTTGGCCTGCACATGGACATTCTATAGGCAGATACTTTGAGTTTCTTGACAAATCTTGACAATTAAAGGGTTAATATTCCCAATGATGTAGAATGCAGCCTTATTAACTATTTGAACCCTGAATTTTCAGAATCTCAATTTCAAGGTAACTATGCAGCTAAGGTGTTCACGATATTGAAACTAATTAGAGACGGGAATTTTGCAAATTAGTTTCAAATAGTCAACAGAATAGTTCTTGCATTGTAAATGACTTTTCGTATATGTCCATGCATGATGGTCACGTACCATATATACGGGTTGGGTGGGTGGGTGTTCTATAAACAGCGTGTATGAAGTCGAGAAGTCAAAGCATAGACATTGGGTGCTCAGGGTCATAGTTGTCAAAAACTTGTCATACATTGAGCTGCTGGCATTACTGGAGCACATAGTATGACTTTTCAGAGGCTGCAAATTTATGCACAGGGAATTTGGTTATCTCAGAATAGATTGTGCTTGGGGAACTAGTCCCTCACCATGTGGAATTCTTCACATGCATCTCGCCTCTTTTGGTAACACATGCACACAACTGTGATATTGATCACAATGACTCCTGCAATAGAAAGGGTGCTTGAGACTATTTACTGTACATAAGTATAGACTTATCTTAATCATCCAATTCATTCTACATGTCATGCCTAAACTAGGTTTTGAAACAAGAACTGTGTTCTACATTTAACATTGGGATTTTAATAACTTAATTGCAAATAATCTGGTTGTGCATAGATTGATATTGTAACGTATCAGCCAAATATGCACATGTATGCCAAAAATACAGATTCAGCTTGAGGCTAAACCTGCTAATACACCTCTTATACCTGGTCTATGAAGTGATTTATTACCAGGTTTAGGCTAAACCGAGATTTAAACCGCCTTATTGTATCAAATTTCAATTAAATTCTCACAACTTAGCTAATTTTGCAATCAGAATCACACCCGAAACTTTGTTTTATATTACATCATCACCATAGCATAATTATTACAACCAAAATGAAGATCTTATTTACAGTGTTCATAGTCATACATTTTCTGCAAATTTTTTCAAATGAATGGTTGTGCCACTGAAAACGGAGACAGAACGTCTTACCATTATTTATGTGCATCTTCCCTCTTGTATAATCTGTAAAATGTACCTTCAAGATAGTAAGATTAAATCCGTCTTAAAGCTGCTTTCACTGAAAAGCTGCGTTCCGTGAAAAGCAAAGAAAACAATGTTTGTATTATTTTAGATTTTCATGTTTACATTTCTACAAATGTACAATTTGGTTGAGAAATATTAACTTGTAGTAGAAGAGACTACATTTAATTTTTACAACGTTTTCATAAATAAATTATATAGTATATACATTATACACCATAGCCATGTATTAGGAGAACCCTTACATTAGCCACAGGTATTAATTTATGCTAAAATATGTCTTCACTTTATGCAAACAAATTTGTTTACACTCTTGACCCCTCAGTAGACATAACTTTTTTTATGTAAGTATTATAGGCTATAAGTTAATATTTGGTTCTATATAAAGGGTGCTCCTGATACAAGGGTGTTGTGCCAATTTCTGTCCACCTATGTCAAAAGTGTGGAAAAAAAATTTAAGATGTAAATTTAAAATAAATTTTTTAGTTACATTCTTCACCAGCGTGGATCTCTATATTCTAAGTTTACACTGGGCCTACATAGTAATATACCACGAAAATACACACGTTGTCGCTAGCGTTAAATATATAATTACCCTCAACTTCAGATTTGCGAACTTTGTAGAATTTTACCGGGTTGTTCTTATGCGCCTCTAACCCGTTTCTGAGTGATGGATGTGTGTCTTTAAACGAGACTTTAGTGACGTCAACAAATCATAGCGTACTCCCTTCAATTTACCTTTCCAATTTTAGCTATGCCCGCCCAGCTCTATCTAAGCTCCACCCACACCTTTCTCGTGTTTGGCTCAATCAATCTCTGAACTCACTAACTATCAATTGCAAGAAAACTATACTGGTAAGCTGTTGAATATTTTGAAACTAATTTGGCCGGACGCTGTTTCAAAATATTAGATAACATGTTTATTAAATAGTCGAGACATACAATTCGTACAACGTGTAGGACTATTAAGAGTTAAAGACGGGCCAAATAGAATCATTTATAACGTAATGATTATGAGGTTATCCTACACCCAGCTTAGCTGATAATGACGGCATATGATGCCAGACTATAGATGAATACTCTGGAAAAGTGAATTGTGGTACGCGGCCTGGCGTCACCTCCACAGTAAAAAACAGTCGTTGATCAGCCCCTGCTGTGCCCATTTCATCTAAAGCCGTAATTCCATGTGTCCGTTTTCGGATCCACATACGCAATCCGCAAACGGACTCGGTTAACGGATTGTTATCTATACTATTATTAGCTATTCCATGTGTCCGCATATGTTATCCGTTTTTTTCTTCACGTCCGCAATCCGTCCCCTTGTTATTGGTGAAAATGTGAATTTTCGCCTATTTTTCGTTCGGTTCTGTTTCGCCGCCTGTTTGTGTGTTTGTCTGTTTGTCTGATTATCTGTTTGTTTGTTTGTTTGTTTGTTTGTTTGTTTGTTTGTTTGTTTGTTTGTCTGTCTATTTGTTTGTCGGCGCCAACTCTCGTTTGAACTAATATCTCGGCCTGGGTGCACCCTAGTGGGACTAAACATGGACACGCTTCCTTATATCAAAAGGGTGGAGAACAATGAAATTGAGGTCATGATGTCAAACTTCAAGGTCACTGTTAGCTTTGTATACAATTCTATCTGTTACGGTTAAGTTTTCGGATTAGCTCAAAATATATTGTTCTATATCTTGGCATGCCATCAACCTGTTAGGACTATATTAGACATATGTTTCCTTATATAAAAGGCATGGAGTGCAATAATATTGAGGTCATCAGGTCACCGTTCAAGGTCACACTGAACTTGATATTTAACTATTTTTACGGCTAATCCTTGCCACTCTGCTATCAATATTCCCACTTTTACTGTATCTATAGCAAAGAAAGTCAGGTGCATATTTTTCAACTACGACAGCAACGTCGTCCACCAAATTTGTTGAAAAATTAACACCAGTTCATCTTTTACTTTAATGTGAAAATCTTAAATCTTTTTCATCAGAGTGCAACGGTTAACCATTTTGTTTAGCTCAACATACTGACTTGTATCTCAGGATTGGCTTAGCCTATCAGGACAACTCTTGGACACATGCATTTTAATATCAAGGGGATGTAGCATAACGCTTGTGACGTCATGAGGTCATCGTTTAAGGTCACTCTGAACTAGGGATATAACTTAATTTTTTATTGTTAAGTTTCCGGCTTAGGTCAACAAATTACCATATATCTAGGTATGACTTCAACATATTGGGAATACGCTTGGCCATATGCTTTCTTATATCAATGGGATTGAGCACAATGATTTAGAGGTCATGAGGCCGAAGCTCAAGGTCACTTTGAACATGGCACATAATTGCCTGGCCGCTCGACGGCCACACATCTATTTGCTTTTGTCTAGAAGTGCCCGTAGGCGCGGTCATTTTGCGAAAGGGATTGTGCTCTCCAACCGCTAACGAGAGAGAGAGAGGGAGAGAGAGAGAGAGAAAGAGAAAGAGAGAGAGAGAGAGATTGTAACCAAATATCTAGGATATATATTGGCTAGATCGCTCATTCGTATACGCTCACTATGGGGGCTAACTACCCCGACCGATATAGCCTCCAAAAGTAAGTACATCTTTTATTCTGCTTAAATAGCATGCAAAATACTACTAAACTACGGTAAAAAGAAATTGGGGAAATACGGTAACACAGAGAGGCGTTGGGAATTACAGAAATGTGTTAAAACCTAACTCATACATTGCTGAAATTCAAACATGTCTGTGCATATCAATATATGATAACTTCTATTCATTGTGGAAACTGCTGCTGTAACCCGTTGCTGCTCATATGTAGACAACTTTCAGCATTATTGTTTACATAATTTACACAAATCTTTCTTGTACTGTTCGTGAAACAATTGGCCCTTTGAAATCAGCAAGATAATGGTTAAAGCGAGTTTTTTATATCCCAGTTTCCGCAAAACCTGACACCGTTTGATATAGCAGACCTCAAATTATCACGTTTTCAAAACAAGGTGTTTCTTTGTTAACATAGTAACTTATTTACATGTATGAGCTGTACTGTAAAACCGATGGTATAGAATATCTAAAAAATAAATTAACATGTTTGCAAAACAAGATTGAATATCTGTTTATGTTTTGTGGTTATATTAACTTATTTATGGTCTGTATAACGTAGCCTAAGTCAGTCCATATTTTAGCCAGAGCGGTCAGATGTAAGCTGTTAAATATTTTGAAATTACATTTATAAATTGACAGGAAGTGACTATGTTATTCCTTGCTAGGTGACCAGAATTACCATAATACCCGATACCCAAGAGGGCATTGGTTGAGAGGGATTTCTGGGCAATGCTTTCAAAACAATGTCAGCAGGAACAATTACCCTTTGCTAGGATCAAACTAGTCAGAACAAGTCCCGTATAGCTTACCTAGAAATAATGTAACTGTCTCGCTGCTGCAAGCCAACGCGGATTAATAACTCTGGACCTGCTGCCTATTTTGAAAACAATTTGACTGAAGGTTCGTGATGGCCTAAGCACCAACTACTTTCAATCAAATTGTTTTCCAAATATTCAGCAGGTCCAGAGTTTACCCCATGGAAACTGTAGTCTGCAGAAATTCAGCAGGCAGACATCTAAGAAGTTATAGCAACAAATGAGGTTATGTGCATAAGGAAGCAATGTCTTCCAGTCCAATTCATGAATCCATTTCCTCTCTCAATTATATGGCGTCATAATCAACTAACTGACGTATAGGATTACGTCATAATCATGAATGAAATTCGAAAATAGTCCGTCTTTAGCGCTTAATAGCCTGGCGCTTTGTACAAAGTGCATGTATTCACCATTTAATACACATTCTGCTGAATATTTTGCTTAGCTTAGCTAGAGATGGGCGGGCCATAGCTAAAAACGGAAAGGTCCATTAGCTTGTCTCGGTAATGCGGGTATAACAGAAGATGGCATATAACCCTATAGTCAGGAGAGGACATTTAAGTATACATGGAAGTATGTGGACAGTAGTATATGAGAAAGGATCGCCGGGCATCGAGGAGGAAGAAATCGATTGTTTAAAAGAAACAAAAATGACAAAATGTGTTCGTCCAAGAATATAATAACTGTATTTTATTATATATCTGATTACATATAACAGCGTTCGTTACACACCCAGAAGGTCTAGATACATGCGAAAGCAAGTCAGTTCTCGATTCGATTGCCGGTCAATGAAGCGAATAGTCAGCCGTGCTTCACCCTAATAATAATAATAATAATAATAATAATAATAATAATAATAATAATAATAATAATAATAATATTCAAGACATTGCGTGTTAAAAATATTAATAATGGATCCGGTGTAGGGGAGAATGGAAAAACGAACAAATAAACAACAACAGCTGCATCGCCACCAGCGACAAAAAGTAGACAACAACAACAACAACAACATCAACAACACAACAACAACAACAATTATCATGATATATGGCATATGTATATATTATACTTTGTTAAAAGACAAAAAAACAATTGTAAACATAATGTGTACCAACCACAGCCCCATGTAACTATTATGTAAATCCCACAATCTGGGGTCTAAATAAAATAATTTCATTTCAATGATTTCAATAAAAAAAATATTAATAAACTGCTCAGTCGATGGCACTTCATTGCAAATCCTCCCGCTTTCGTCAACTGAGATGTTCCACACCCTCAGCCACGAAATGACACATTATCTATGCAAGATCCAACGAATATTCTTTTCAATATTTTGAAGCTAATTTGACTGGGAAATGTTGCTGCCTAATGGGTATCTCAACTGTATTTATTTACGACTTGCCCACCATGTGGCATACACAATTTGGTTCAATTTCGCTGTCATTGAGATCTTCCCCATCCATCCCGCCCTTGCCCAATGCTGCACACTCCATGGGGAGGTGGGTGGCCGTGTGGTGGATGCGCGTGCGTGTGTATGTTGGATGGGGTGAATGGGCTGGTGCCTGTGTGTTGTGGGGTGGTGGTGGCCGTGTGGTATGTCTGCGTGCGTGTGTATGCTGCGTGTGGTGAATGGGCTGGTGCGTGTGTGTTGGGGTGGGCTGGGGGTGTGGGTGGGTTGGGGCGGGGTGTGGGGTGCGCCACAGCCTAATGTAAACATGGCTTCAACAGCTGAAATCATATGAGTAACACACATACCAAATTTAGTTGAATTCTATCAACGTTGCTGTTCTGCCTCCTCCTCCCAACAACCCCACCCCCTAACAACACCCCCCCCCCCTACACACACACACACGCCCCATCCTCGGCCAACATTCCCACCCGAGTGCGGAACTTAATGTAAACATTGTCTCGCATTCTGAAATCATAATGGGTACAGACATTCCATCTCATAATAGGTAACAAACATTCGAAATCAATTCCAACAATTTTGACCATTGGCCCCCCACCCCCCCCCCCCCACCCACCCACCCCAACCCGCCTCCGCCCCAACCCACCCACCTCCACCCACCTCCCCGCCTCCGCTCCAACCCACCCACCCCCTCCATCTCCGCCTCCAGCAAATGCAAATGTCGCCTTCCAATCCTCAATCATATGAGTAACTGACATACTACATTTGAATGAACTTGTGTGCGTGCGTGTTTGAGTGGATGAGTACGTGCATACGTGCACGTGTGCGTGTGCGCATGCGTGCGTGTATATACATACCGTAACAAATGCTTGAAGTAGCCCAGGAAATCGCGGTATAGCAACGGTAATGTTAGATACGTTAATCTCCTAAAATTTTAATTATTTAACAGCGCCAAGTCAAATCAATGTCAAATTATTCAACAGAATGTTTATTAAATACTAAAGCCAAATAACTCGTACAACTTGACGGGCTATTACACGTTTATAACGGACTAAATCGCATCATTCATGATGTAATTGATTATGACGTCAGCCTACATGTGACGTAGTTGATTATGACGTTGATTATGATTGATCAATAAACTGGATTCCTCTATTCGCTAACCCATATGTACTAGAGCGTTGCCTTTCTACTTAAAGTCCGCCCACTTTTACGCGTGTTGGTGCCGCGTTATACGCTTTGAAATCTGCCAGAATTCCATTTGCATGGTGACGATACAGGTAAGCTGTGGAATTGTATGGAACTAGTTAGACTGGGCGCTGCTTCTTCCTAGTAAATCCATCAAAGACATAGAATTCGTACACTTGACGGACTATTCAATGTTTATGACGCAGCTAAATATATCATTTATTTATGCGTTTTGATTGTTACGTTAGCTGACGTAATTGCTTATGCCCTCATATAATGGACCTTTCGATTTTTAGCCATGCCCCGCCCATTTCTAGCTAAGCTCCACCCACACCTCGCTCGTGTTGGGATTGAACGATCTCTGAACTCCTTGACTATCAATTCCCAGAAAACTATACAGGTAAGCTGTAGAATATTATTGAATATTTTGAACTAGTTTCCAATTTCAAAATATTCAACAACGTGTTTATTAAATAGTAGAGACATACAATTTGTACAACGTGTCGGACTATTACGAGTTAAAGACAGGCCATTTATGATGTAATGATTATGAGGTTATCACACACGCCGCTTAGCTGATTATGCCAACATATGACGTCATTACTCTGGAAAGGTCCATTGAGTGGCATATCGAACGCATCCATTGGCTGAATATTATCAAACAATGTGTGTGTAGTGGAATTCAAATCTATATCACTAATTCTCGATAAAAGTTTGACATATAGAGGCAAAACAGGCATATTGTATTCTGTTAATGGGTATTCCATCTGCAATTTGTCCATTCAAGGCAAGGATTTATATTGTTGAAAATAATAAAGCGCACACAGAATAAATAAGTCTAAGTTATATTACGAATGGCAGATCAATCAGTAAGCCACCTAGGCAAGAAGAGCCCCAATGACACTCATAATACAGTCGAGACATACCCGGCATTCAAGAACATAGCATAATCCATACTGATCATATCCAATACACCAAGGGAAAACACGCTTATCATCATCTTATCTTGGAGAAACAATCTCTAAGATGCAAATCTACAGGCACAGGGCTACTTTGAATCAATTGTCGAGTCAGTATTCAAGACAGAACAATAACCACCACACTCCAGAAAGAACTAGATGGGTATTACACCATCCTGTTGCGAAACGCACTAAGCGTACACTTAACAAAGAAGAAACAGCGAATTGTATGGGGACTTACAAGCTCCAATCTGAAAAATCCGACACAGAACCTTAACACAAAAAGCTCGCTATACCGATGAGGTAGCCTCAATGATTGTGCTTCGGACACCAACACTTGGGAAGCTGAAGCGTAGCGGACCATCCGCATACGGCGATGTTCTGATGAAGGATACTGGCTTTACCAGTACTGACAAACTAAATGGATGCATGTTGTACCGTTACAGAATGACTATTGATCACTGCTCGGGACCTCAGTCCTTCCGAAGCAAGTAAGCACGCACTAGTATATGTACGTCATCTGCCACAGAGTAAAGTAATGATTAGCTTGATTGGTTCAGAAAAAGCGTGCATGCGGTTGCCATGAAATAACTGCCACATAGTAGTAGTAGTAGTAGTAGTAGTAGTAGTAGTAGTAGTAGTAGTAGTAGTAGTAGTAGTAGTAGTAGTAGTAGTAGTAGTTATAGTAGTAGTAGTAGTAGTAGTAGTAGTAGTAGTAGTAGTAGTGGTAGTAGTAGTCGTCGTCGTCGTCGTCGTAGTAGCAGCAGTAGTAGTACCAATAGCAGCAGCAGCAGCAACAGCAGCAGCAGTAGCAGCAATAGTAGTAGGATCCATATAGGAGGAACGTGTGATCGGTCGAAAGTGGTCAAAATCAGATTTTCTTCCTACCTGAAGGCTACTACTTACACGATGGACGAATCACACCTATACATGAATCTAATGTAACACCCATATATGGGATGCAACCCTGATAACACCAGTTTAACGGACCGGTACCGAACCAATACGAGGTCCTATAATTGACCCAGCAAGTTGCGTTATAAGATAACTAGATTACAAGGTCAAACATGTTCAACACATCTGTCTTTTGGAGACACCACATTCTGAGTCTGCACATCAGGTGGACGAAAGAACTAGCGTTGCCTCGAACTACTGCAGGTTCGAGCACGTCACTTTAACACTCAAATTTGCTCAAGATCAATTACATTTGCTCATAGAAAATGTCCATTTGCAGGTCAAAAGAGCGATAATTAAAAAAAAATTACCCATGGAATCCCTGGCTCGTTTACCCTAATGTATCTTTATCTGAAATGAAGGCAAATCTCACCTGCACTCGTATTGGGCAGCTAAGACTAACTCCAAATCGCGAGAGCTCTGTTGCAATTAGTCTGGCAAAATTCCCAGCGATACTCTCAGTAAAAAGAGTACACGCGTTATGCGTACTGCATAATAATAATAATAATACTAATAATAATACTAATAATAATAATAATAATACTACTACTACTACTACTACTACTACTACTACTACTACTACTACTACTACTACTACTACTACTACTACTACTACTACTACTACTAATAATAATAATTAAATGTGATACGTGTTGTGGAACCCTATGGGGAATTTAAACGTTGCACACACTAAATTATGATTACCATTACGAGTATGCTCCATTTCAGTGAATACCTATAAGTGTTGTGCAACCCTATGCGGAATTTAAACGTTGCACACACTAAATTATGATTACCATTACGAGTATGCTCCATTTCAGTGAATACCTATAAATATTCTACTGTAATAGATTATTTTTATTGACGCATGCGTCTGGGAAGGGAAGATGAGGTTTAGCTATTTAGTCGAGATTGTAATTATGTGACACAACTTATCTTGGAAACAATATTAATATAAATGAATAATGCTGACCTGTGCTTTTACAAGCCAGAAAAAAAGAACTAACTGGCATTGATCGTTTATATTCGACCATTACACACATATTTTCGGTCCGACCTGGACCAAACTTTCGTCAGGTGTCCACAGATTGATGCCCATCGGATTTCTCTTAAATGCTGCATGATTCCTCTCATAATTCTTGGCAGAGCACCCCTCCCCACCCCCGCGACAAGGCACCTACGAACAGTTGCAATTGCGATAAATCCAAGGTGGCCGCGGATCCCTTGATGGGACACTGTTCCTAGTGGAACATTTGAAATCGGCACACATGATTACATAAGTGTGGAAAATTTGACTATTAAAATCGATCTACTAAAAAATTCAAAACGGCTTCCCAAAATTCTCAAAACTGATTGGTAGATCACGGCCATGTTTCCCCCCAGTCAACTTCCCTTGATCAAACGTACATGGCCCTTAATCCCTAACAATATATTTCAAATTTCGGTCTAGCCCGGTCAGCGGGTCTGGAGAAGAGATTTTTGCGAAAGCTATGTCATCCAAGATGGTCTTCAGTGATATCGGCTAATCACCTTGTTTCAAACATTTGTGGTTCAGGGCTGACCACAAACAAAATTTCTCAAATTTAGTGGTTTTATAGGATAGGCCAGAAAAAAAAAAATTGACGAAATTCCAAGATGTCCGCTGCCCTAATTGACTAATCAGATTCAGTCCTAAGTTTCGTCTTTCTGGACAACTTGGTTTTGACAGTATTCAGATGTGAATGATTTGCTGGAATAATGTATTTACAATAACCATATGGTTCCACAGAACTACGTTCTTGGACAAATAATAATAATTATAAATACTACTACTACTACTACTACTACTACTACTACTACTACTACTACTACTACTACTACTACTACTACTACTACTACTACTACTACTACTACTAATAATAATAATAATAATAATAATACATATTTATTATTATTATTATTATTATTATTATTATTATTATTATTATTATTATTAGTAATTATTATTATTAATCGAGAGATGTCGTTGTATCATATATTGATGACTTGCAATAAGCATGTGAATATCCATTGCCTTTACATTTGTCCCTTTAACTTAGTTAGCTACATTTTCTCCTTGTCCAACTCGGATGGCGAGAACATGACTGACCCTGCTAAAAATCGGAATTTAATAGTCCATCCATCATATTCCCCCATGCAACCATTCATCCACGTATTTGCCTAGATATCTGTGTGTGGAAAAGCACCAGCAGAATCTGATGTCAGTTAATAATCTATTAATTCAACAATTGACGGTCTGCCACTCAAATATATGACGTCATACTCAATACGCCGCGGTGTCGGCTGAGTGACGTCGCAATTATAATGCATAATGCATAATGAACGACATGTCTAGTTCCAAGCGTACACATTGGATATCTTTGATGGCTTTAGCATTTAAGAAACATTCTGTTAAATATTTTGTAACTATTTGACTGAGTGCTGTTGATGCCATAATCAAATTAGTTTCAAACTAATCAACAGCTTTCTTGCATAATTACAGTAACCTAGAAAATGGGATTCTGATAATCCAGGGTTCGACGTATATAAATCGACCGCAATACGCACAGAGCATACGCGGGGCTTAGCTAGAAATGGGCGCGCCATAGCTAGAAATGTATCCATATATTAGAAATGATGGATTTATTATATTTGTTTACTGACCAGGATCCCCAGCCATTGATACACGGTGCCACGATCCAGCCCAACCACCCTACATTCTTCTCAATTAACACGTTCAAGTTAACGTTATCAGTTGCTTGTAGGATACTACCAGTAATTCCGACGGATATAGGCCCGGGGATACGAACTGGCGATGGACTTACAGCCAGCGTGTTCACCACAGCTGTACTTCGATCACCTGTAGATAGAAAGAATTTGACAAACTTTAGAAGAATACGCAAAGTTAAAATATCAAATTTTTTTACAACAACGTCAGGAGGTATTATTTATGGAACTGCCTCTCTCATTTATCTTCAATATTTTTAAACCAAGTTGACTAGGATCTGTTACTGCCATAGTGATCTGTGAGAATTATTGTGATCAGACGATTGTTAAATTTTTGTCCAAATTCTATTGATAATTAGTGGCAACAGACGTAGCAAAATCAGGATGTTATTTATCATTTAGAATGCAGTAAATGACAACGTGCCACCTTCCCTTAGAAGGGGGTCGTAAGGTCCTCCCCAGGGAAATGGCTTCTCAGAACATCTAATTTTCACTATTCTCCAGGGGAGGACCCCGCAGAACCCTCGTCTCTCGTGGTGACACACGTGGTGAGCCAATGCTCTGCCCAACTACGGCCCAGGGGCCGCACCAGTAGCAATCCCGGCCCTGGGGACATCAATGCTTACCACAGTTTTCCCAGGAAAACACTGCATAGCTGCTTCCAACCAACACCGCACATATAACAAGTCCCAGCACAGACATTGTCTCCAATCTTTGCTACTGCTTAATGGATGATGACCGGAGAAACGACAAATTCTTCTCGCTAAAATAATGGATATATATATTGAAGAAAAGCAATTGTGATTTTCCGAATTCTTATCTTGTCAAATGCGAGTACTGTGTAGAGAGGGGAGGTGTAAGCGATTCCACAACGAGGTTAAGAAACGTTACGTCCATGCCACGAATCGTCGGCGTGGTAAGATCTATGCATGCGACCTGGAATCAAGATACTGTTTATATCATGTGATAATTTGTACCAGGTATGGGCAATTATATATGCAGTCGTGTCGCCAGTGCACGTGCAAATGGCATACACCGGCCTGATATCAGATAAGATCAGCTGAACATATGCGCGCGGTGTTACCCCGCATGTTTACCGGCTCGTACCCGATAGCCGGGTGATAAAGTGAAAATTATATGACATAATGTTGCTGACAGTCTGAAGCAAGAGACATGCACAATGAACATATTTTCCTAATTATCATCAACAGTGCCTCAATGTTATCATGACAACCAGCAGCAGCAGCAGCAGCAGCAGCAGCAGCAGCAGCAGCAGCAGCAGCAGCAGCAGCAGCAGCAGCAGCAGCAGCAGCAGCATTACCCGCTCTCCGAACAACCACAATCACCACTACAATAAAAAATGCCGCATGGCCCATCCATCTCTCCCATGCTCCATCCCTCTCTCCCTCTCGCTCTAACTTTCGATTTCTCCCCCCCCCACCAGTATCTCTCTCTCTCTCCCTACCTCCCTCCCCCCCCCCCCTCTCCCCCCCCCCTCTTTCTCTCTCACTCTCTCTCTCTCTCTCTCTCTCTCTCTCTCTCTCGCAACATCAATACCCTGATCCAGAGGCGCTATGTCGATCAGTTTGCCTGCCTTTTGGTTGCATATATATTTTACAATGTCACGGCTTGGTAATATATAGTGCATATGGGCTTGGTTAAATCTACATTACCTTCCACACCCTCTCATTGCCTATCTTTTTTTATCTGCGCAAATGAGTACCCTACATTGGAAATCACGCCAAAAGATTTGTCACAAACCTCCTTTCTCAACCTTTTAAAACTAAAGCACGCTGTTGAATTTTGACCTTGGTCATAAATGCATGTATTGTAGCGGATGTGCAAGTCATGGGCCCACCATGCACGATGCCTGATAAGTGGTGACCGATTTTCACATACCTGGTCCGCAGAATGCACAGCCTATTTTGGGATCGATTGATCCATGCACTATTTGAATCTCAATTTCCAGAAAACTACGCAAGCAAGCTCACTGAGCTGTTGAATATTTAGAAACTAACTTGTCCGTGTGCTATTGCTGCCTATGGCAGCAACAGCGCCCAGTCAAATTAGTTTCAAAATCCTCAACAGCGTGTTTGAATAGTAAAGATACACAATTCGTTAACAACGCTTAATACGTACTCAATTAAGTGTACGTGAGGAACTTATCTACACCATTCATGACGACATTGATTATGACGTCATCTTACACGTCACGTAGTTGATTCTAACGTCATATGATTGATGGATAAAAAATGGCATAGGCATGTCACGCCCCTATGCTGAAAGTGACCTAAACGCAATTAAATACTTTTTGTTGTTTGTGTTTTTCGTCAGGTCTGCGCGAACGTTGGTCAACTCAAGGCCGTACCCACAATAATGTTATCCGTAAGAAGATCATAGCCATGTCGATCCAATGGGACGGAACATCGGTACTGGTCACAGAGAGCGAATCGGGAATAAATAATGGTACACGGTTTTCTTTCAGTCTTCAAATAAGGGCTTATTGGTTCGTCCACCTGTGTTGGTATAAAGAATCTACCATAATCTTAAATGTCATTTGTTAGTTGACGTCATAATCTACATGACGAAGGTACATTACGAAAGTTATTGTAGTCCGTCAGGGAACTGCTTGAAAGAATCCAATTTCAGCTCTGACCCGCCCAGCTCTAGCTAGCTAAGCTCCGCCCACACTTTTCCCATGTTTGGATCGATGGTTTTCCAGAAAATTATACAGGCAAGCTCTTGAATATTTTGAATATTTTGAAACTAATTTAACTGTGCCTATGGCAGCAACAGCACCCAGAAAAGTTAGTTTTAAAATATTCAACAGCATGTTTATTAAACAGTAAAAAAACATACAATTCGTACAACAACGCTTAGTCTGTCATCGATTAAGCGTTCGTTATTAACTTAATTAGTCATTCATAACGGCATTGATTATGACGTCATCCTACGCGCTACTTAGTTGATCATGACGTCATATGATTGATGGATAAACTGGAATCCTACATTGTATATCTTTGAGTGATTTACAATTTAGCAAGCATTATATTGAATATTTTGAAACTAATTTGACTGCTAGCAGTTGCTCTCAGGCACACTAGCTTCAGAATAACCAACAGCGTACCCGTGGATACATAGTGGTCAGCTGTACATTGAGACTCCGGAGCTGCCGGCTTTAATGTGGTAAACACGATTCTAACGCCCATAAAACCCGGGCGCGTGGGGTATCGCCAACACGGATCCCTTTATTAGACGCATTTCCAAGTTTGTCCATCGATCATTTGACGTCATATAACGTCATAATTAATTGAGTGACGTGTATGTTGACGTAATAATCATGACGTCGTGAATGATTCGAAATAGGTGGTCTTTAACCCTTAATAGTCCGACACGTTGTGCGAGCTGTATGTTTTTACCATTTAATAAACATTCTGTTGAATATTTTGAAGCTAATTTGACTGGGCGCAAGCAGCCAGTCATATTAGTTTCAAAATATTTAACGGGTTACTTGTATAGTTTTCAGGATATTGATAGTCAGAAAGGTCAGAGATCGACCGATCCCAACACGGAACCCGGTGCGGGTAGAGCTTAGATAGAGATGGGCGGAACATAACTAAAACTGGATAGGTCAGTTATGACTCTGTTTTTATGTGTAGTGTAAAATGGAACAGGGTGATCACGCGTAGAGTGTTCTGCCACCCGACCCCCTCACCTCGCCCCACCACCCCTCCCTCGTCGCACCAGCGCAATATCAATTGTATTGAGATTCCCACCTCCGGTTATGCATCGAATCGACAAATCACCAACTCATGGTTTCCAGATTAATTCGATTTGCCTTTGCCTTTTTGAGTCTATTTACCAACTCGTGATATAATTTCTAACCTACTTATTCCTTCTTACACGCGCAATGCCCATGACTTGCTGTCAGGTAATATTCAGAGAAGGTATCCGTTGGACAGGGGTTGATAGAAGGCTGGGTCATGCGCGCTCCACTTCTTACACCACCAGGGGCAGGTTTTCGGTTGCTCACCCAAACAGGATATTCTACCGGCTCTAAGGGGAGGAATCTAGTTTCAGCTATGCGCCGCCCATCTCTATAGCTAAGCAAACCCACGTGTTGCGCGTGTTGGATCAGTCGATCCCTGTACTCCTTGAATCTTAATTTCCAGAAAACTATACGGGTAAGCCATTGAATATTTTAAAACTAATTTGACGGGTGACCAGTGAACTTAGTTTTAAATATTCAACAGAATGTTTATATTTATTAAATAGATAAGACATACAAATTTCAACAACAATGCTTAGTCCGTCATCAAATAAGCGTTCGAGACGAACCTAGTTACGTCATTCGTGAGGTAATTGATTATGCCGTCAACATACACGTCACGTCGCGACATGATTGCAGGATAAACTGGATAAACTGGACTCCTCCATGCAGATAAATTGTAATGGGGTCAGATGATATCGTAAGGTATCGTGGCCGATATGCCAGCTATCATCCTTGAGGCACAATGTCTGAACCGCTGCGTTTATGTTCTGAGCAAAGCAATGCCCGGATGTGGTAAACCACCCAGAACCTCCACTTCGAAGAAATGACTAGGAATATGCCGGCCTAGCGTTCATCTATAATAGACGAATCAAATCTGTCACTCAAGTATATGACGTCATAATGATTTAAGTGGCATGTAGGCTGGCGTAACAATGAAGATGCGTAATGAGTGTCATAGTCTATCGTGAACTTTTAAAAGTCCGTTACATTTCTCATAGTATTTGGTCTGTTGATTGTCACATGATTAATCCGCCTATTATTGCTTTGCATCGCTATTACGAAACACAGATTTATTTGGAGCCACGGCACATCTCTCACGTATGCTGAAAATAAATGAAAATAAATGCAGAATTTGTTGGTATATTTTTCTAGATAGAGAGGGAACAATTTATAGCAAATAAAAGGAGGATTCTAGTTTTAGTCATTCCCGTCCCATCTCTTAGCAGAGCTCCAACCACGTGTTGCCAGTGATGGGATTGACCGATCACTGTACTCTCTGAATCTCAATTTCCAGTATACTGTAAAAGTAAGCTGTTGAATATTTTGAAACTAATATGACTGGGCGCTGTTGCTGCCAATGACAGCAACAACGCACAGTCAAATTAGTTTCAAAATATGCAACAGCATGTTTATTAAATAGTAAAGACATACAATTCGTACAACAACGCCTCGTCCGCCGTCTATCAAGAGTTCGTTACGAACTTAGCTACGCCATTTATGCCGTATATGAATATGACATTAGCCTACATGCCACATATGTTTTTAAGACGTCATATGATTGACGGAGAAACTGGTATCATCCGTTGCATTGAGAACATAATCTGAACGAAGATAATGTATTTATTTGTAAGAGCTGTCATCCAAATTCGTTTGATTCCCTAACGCTCACAGAACAAAACAACACATTTTTTATGAAATAAAAACTATTCTGTTGAATATATTCAAGGTAATTTAACTTCGTGCTGATGACAGCAACACAGACCAGTCAAATTAGTCGCAAAATAGTCAACAAATTTCCCATGGAATTGCCTTGAAATTGAGCCGCTGGGATTTCAAGCTTCAAAGTGTTAATACTAAGAGCCTACACCCCGAAATTGCGTATTAAGCACTGATGTATACACGATGAAGGACAATCTTTAATAATTCGATTGTTCTGTCGTCCGAAATCCCTCCACAAATGTTCAGTCATTCTCGATTGTCTGTGTTTAGCGAGTGAAATCTCATCTGTTCTTTATAGTCGGGTATTTCTGGTGTGATTGTATTCGTACGTTACCGATATTATCTCATCGCTTGCCAGTGTCGATCAGCGCTACTTAATTTGTCAACTGCTGATGGAAAAAGATCTCAAGTATAATTTTACTGGATTAATTTGTACTTGTATGTACACAATACATGGTCGCATAATAGCTAGATTGCATATAGATAAATTCGTGATACTACAACTATTAGGGCAGATTGTTAGCAATAAGATATGGTAAACTCCTGCTAAATGGGATACGAACACGCCGTTTTGAACAAAGATAGGGCAATATGTGTAGATTAAATTAAGCTACAGGCTCAAGCTGGGTAAGCCCTTGTTTGCGTGTGTGACGTTATCGTCCAAGATGGCCGCCATTCAGCGTCAAACGTTTGATAAAAATGAACATGAGATAAGACGTGGATTTTTGCGGAATATTGCTGTCTAGAATAAGATCTGTTTGATACTACGTTATGTAAATATGTCTAAAGTAATTCACCTTTCCAGTTCATCCAGCATATGACGTCATATGCAACTGTGTGATGTGTACTCATAATTATGACGTCATGAAGGAATCGCTATAGACCGTATTTAACGCTGAATAGTCTTTGATATTTACTAAACGTGCTGTTGAATATTTTGAAACTAATTTGCAGCAACAGCACCCAGTCGAATTAGTTTCAAAATAGTCAGCAGCTCACCTGCAGAGTTTTCTGGAAATTAATTGTCAGGGAGTTCAGAGATCGACCGATCCCAACCCGGACGAGGTACGGGTTGAGCCTAAATATAGATGGGCGGTGTATAGCTAAATCTGGTAAGGTCCATTTAGCAAACTTTTAATTGTATTTGTGACATCATCATCCAAGATGGCCGTCATTCCTTATCAAGTCCTTGCTAATGACTGCGGGTATATTTTCCTTAAGGTAAGAAAATTTTGGATATTGCTTAATATTGCTATTCGGAGTAAAATGTGTAGAAAAATCACTATTAGGGGGCGGGGTGGGGAGGGGATAACCATATTTATCTATCCGTCCATCAATCAGAACTGAGTTAACATGTTTCCAAAACAAAATAAAACATACTGTTGAATTTGTTGAACAAACAGCCTTATTGTATGTCATTGCAGCCATAGATGTCTTCCAACCCAATTATGTTCGGAATATTCAATAGAACATTTCTTACTAACTGATATGTGTCTGCCTTTACTTGTAAACATTTAAAATTATTTCTGGGTTGTACTGATCATCATTACGCTCTTCTATCTTAGCATACTGTTTTACAGACTCTAACATGACACGGATTTACATAGCTCCTGAGTGTTGCATAAGTTAAAAATAAGAACTGTATATCTGCAATCACAGTTACGTAATTTCATAAAATTACTTACGGTAAGGCTCATAAATATGCTATGATATTTCCAATACAAGGAAAGAGAAAAAGAAATGTCCGATTAAATATTTTGAACCTAATTGGATTGGAAGACATTTGTGCTTTAGGCAGAAATGTCTTCCAATTCAATTATGTTCACAATGTTTACCAATATGCTTTATTTTGTTTTAGAAACATTTTAAGTCATGTCATAGCTGTACGGTATATCTGCAAGTGACAATTCAACATGTATTTCAAATGTTAAAAAACAAAAGTAGTTGGTGAGTGGCATAACTCGATGTGCATAGTCCACAAGTTATGATAACGACGTGCTATTTTAATCGATATACACCAGCAGGCTATAACATGGAGGCTAGAAGTTTGCAGAATTTCACACATACATGTGTACTACATTTACATTTAATACCATAGAAACCAATGGTTTGTACATTCATGTGCCCTACACTAACACATCGTCGCGAGAACACTATCAACTCGTAACAGTGACGAGACGATTCCGCCAAGTGTGTCCACAAGGGAATTAAGCCTGATCCACATATTTACATCCCCAATTGGTCACATCTGGTATAGTTGTAATGGGGTGTGAGATATAGTGACTGTGCCTACATGGAGCCGGGTTGTTAGGCGGCTATCTTCGTATGGTCCACCAGTACCAGTTTAGTTCGAGGTATATTCTCTATCTGACGATTCCTAGTTTTAAAATACAATGTCTTTGCATTCATCCAATTTGCTTGATGAATTGCTTCTGTCGCATAGGAGAACAACATATAGCTCTATCATGCTCATGTGCCAATCTATGAATTTTTTTCAGACACAATGACAAAGTAGTGAATGTATCAGTAATCTCAGAAAGCAGCTTCCACGACATCCCATGCTGTGTTTCACACGTCCTGCGAATGCAGAAACACGGTCACATCCAGGAAATCCATGCCGGAATGACAGACCCGTGCGTATGTGTGGACTTAACAGCTGACAATGCTGGTGAGCTGGGATCCATCGTCTATTTCTGCCTACATCAAAACCAACACATAACTGGGTCAACTGTTCTGATACGAACTTTTCTATGGCCTTCCTTTGCTGTATGCTCAGCATATGAAAGCATTCTCGGATCTGCTTCTTTATGCTGGCATGGTGACAATTTGTTTGTGTTGTGAAGGAAGGAGGATGACTTGACTATATCAAAGTAAGTGCAGACAGCGCTCTTTGTCTGAGGTTCCACTTTATTCGGATCTTCCACTAATAACTTGAACTTCTTTGTTTTCATCACCATGGAGAAAAGTATTCCAAACATTCGGAAATGGAGACGTGGATGTCACGTTGCTTACCAGTTTCCAGCCTTCTCTTCTCTCTGGTTTCGGGCTTCTGGAACATATCTATCAAATATTATGTTAGCACGAACCACAGACCGTATTCTGGTCAGACATTGGATAAATAACTATAGATTGCAGTTTGCAGCAACACGTGCGGTAATGTGGAGTCAGTGCAATAAAACAGGACCTTTCACAAAACATTCAGTATATGTGTCGACAATGTCAGATCTATGACGTCATAGAGCCAACATGAGGCTCGCCTAGCGTGGGCATGTAGCTTAGTTTAATTTTGAGCATGACTACAGATCACATTTTGTGGCGAAATCTGCAGGCTTGATGAGACAGTGCTATAAATACATGGCTTTTTGCAAAACGTTATATACAGACGGCGGCCATATTGGAGTATGACGTCATAGACACACAATCAGGCTCGTCTATCTTGGGTCCGTAGCTCAATGTAATCTTTGCTATGTGAACTATGTGCCAAGTGACATCTTGGTATCACACTTTACAAAAGTATTTGTTTAACAAACAGTACTATGTAAACAATTGGTGCCATGCTTTGATACACGTTCTGTAATTTGTTCAAGCTAAAGATGCCTTGCCACATTATGTAGGCATAATCAATACTAGATCGGCAGTTGTCTAATTATGGCATCTCAGGTACCTACACGCCATGCGACGCACGTTGTCCTCTGGTAAAAGGGACTACTCTTACACCAAAGGCCCTGAGTTTAAATCTTAGGTCTAACTGATGAGTACCAAATGCGTGAAACCGGTCGTGGGGCGGATGAGTCACATTGTATGTGAGCATTATTTAGTAAATGTTGTAAACAATGTTGTTGAAAGCCGTATCTTGCAATGATATCCCTTGTAAGAGATATATGATCATATATTTTATTCCCATCGTATATCGTTTTTTAATTATTGATAAGTGTTCATAACAGCCGCATTGCCACGTTTGTATAGACTTAAACAACCCATATAAATGCTTATAACTAATCGTATGAATGGGATTGTAAGATACATTCAGACAGGAGCTGAGACTTGACCTGAAAATGATTAAACAGGGAGCTTTGAAAACCTATATATTTTCATGATACACTTAGTCCCAGTACACGGTTTCATCCGAAAGGAACCTATTAGCCTATGTAATATGGTTAAGAATTGTCAAGAAAAATAAAATCCTTGCTCCCATAATCAATTGAGATTTAATGTATTGCTGCTACAACCGCATCAGTTACTTGCATTTTTAAATAAAAACAGTGATTATCAGTTGGTGGGTGGGCGGATTGGTTTATCAGCCTGCCAGTCAGCCCATCACTCATGCAGTTATCCGATCTGTCACTCATGCAATGCGTCAGTCAATCAGTCATGCAGTCATCTGATCTGTCACTCATGTGGTCAGTCGGTCTGTTGCTCAGTGTATTGGTCAATCTGTGGCTGGGTGGTTTGGTCTGTCACCATCTCATGCCATCCTCCGATCTGTCACGTATGCAGTCATCCAATTTGTCACTCTTGCAGTCATCTGATCTGTCATCCATGCAGGCATCCGATGTGTCACTCATGTAGTCCGTCAGTATGTCACTCATACAGTCATCCTATTTTGAGGGTAGCCGCCGGGAGCGTGCGTGGCTCTGCTGCCACTGCTGCCGGGCATTGCTGCTGCCACAGCTGTTGCTGTTCAGCCACCCTCGGGTTGGAGATTTGTTACCACGCATCTCCGGTGTCCACAAAAATCGACCTCCAAGGCCCGTGAAACAACTACATTCTAGTGGGCTCGTGCCGTCATTGCTGCAAAAATTGAACACTACCATATCGTTCCAGATGTTCATGTCCCCCGTGTGTCTAGCCGTCATTTCCAAGGTGGAGAGAACGGTGCTAGCACAATTGACTTTACTTAATAGAAGTAACAAACAATGGTGTTTGCTTGCTACTTGTAAATGGTGTATGTAAAAACAAAAAGTGGTGTGTTGGTTTTATATCTCACCAGAGGTACCTAACCGATCTAGTCATATATAGAGGGTATTGTGAAAGGTACCCCTGTGCGGGAAAAGTCTGGGCAGGGCACGTCAGTTGGTTTAATATAAGGTATATCTACCTGAGGCCGTTAAAAAATTATTGGTTTGTGATAGGAAAGTGCCTCCCGTGGGCCTCCATCACAGGGAAATGGCTACAATGCCATTGCGGAGGAAGAGAAGAAAATAGGAGAGAGAGAAGTGTCCTACGGTGAACATGTAGGGCAAAAATGCAGATCTGTAGGGGAAGAATGGATTCCCTTACCACTTGATTGGGAGGGTGTTCATGACGGCAAAGGCACCATGCCTTGTGTGAAAGACAGCCGAAAGGCAGCCAATTATAAAAATGAAAGGGCAGAATAAAGGAATCCCTCACCATTTGTGAGAAGACGCCGTGAGAGGCATCCGACTGTAAAAATGCGGTGAAAAATGATAGGGATATATTATTTTGTGACAGGAAAGTACGTCGCGCGGACCTTCTTCAAAGAAAAATACCTTCAACGCTGAAGCGGAGGAGGAGCACGGTAAAAATGGCAGCCTTACTATTTTATAAAGTTGAAAAAGATTATCATGTATTTTTCTCCTAATGTAGTTATTTTAATGTTGGTGCGTGTAGTTTGTACATAAGGATGGGGTGACTTATTCTTATGGAATTCAGCAGCGTCGTCTTGTGTGAGTTAAAGATATATTTTGGGTGGTACCGTTTTAATCTTTGTGAACCTTACAAGGGCCTAGACCAACATTTGAGTTTTAAGTCCAAACACATATTTTTAGGCCGCAAATGGCATAGCACAAATTGTCTTTAACGAATACATCTCTTGGCGAGGATGCTCGGTACCATTGTTGATACACCATGAAGCATGTCTTCTCAGACTGACAGCGTGCAACATGTTGTCTGGTGGTAGCTTCAGAGTTGCAGAACGATCCCATTCTGATGTGGCGTAATACAATGTCGCCTTGGCGTCCTGGGATGTGGCTTTGGTATTTGCGACGATTCTGAACAGGAATCTGCCGGTTGTGCTTTCGTCCCATTGTCTTTGCCATTTGCTGTTGATGTGCCTTTTGACCAGGGCGTTCGCAGCTGCCGGATTTCCTTGATTAGGTTGTCCCTGCTCTTGCTGCTGCTAGATTTGAAGCTCTTCACCGAGCTTAGTGAGTCTGTGAGTATGACGTATTTGCCTGGATTTGCTGTTTTAATCCATTCTAGAGCCTTTTTAATTGCCACCAGTTCGGCTGTGAATATTGACAGGTGATTCGGAAGCTTGTACTTGAGGACTTCTTCCTCATCGCCTATGACTACTCCTGCTCCGCATTCGCCCGAGTTGGGCATTTTGGAGGCGTCGGTATAGATTTTCCTGTGCTCTTTCCATCTGTTGTCGATGTTTTCCAGACTTATCACCGCTCACACTCTCTTCTGCTGGCGTGGTGGCAGCAGGGTGGTTTGTTCGTCTCTTTGTTTATAGTGCCTAACGCATATAGCAGTAAAACAGTAAGTGCTTGTCACGTGGCATTTTGGTGGTTCTACCATGTTAGTAGACCGAAACTTTGAATTTCTCTATAGTGTGGACCGTTTATAGTACATTGTCCAATAAGAAAATGACGACGTGCCAAGCCGTTATTTATGACTGGGGTGTCTGTTTACACCCCGGCACCTTATTCATACATTAGTACTTCGCGCGCTCTGTACAAAACATATTATATTAAACCCTGCTTTCCAGAAGTGGGATGCGGGGTATGCGAATATTTTAGAATTCTTTCTGTATTTTGACTGTTTAAGTTTTGTTGTTGCTTTATTCAGCCCGCCATTTTCATGCATAATAATTGCGGTAGAACTTATTTAATTCTTATTCAAAGGTATAATTGTCCAGCTGCATGCACCGTCTTGTCCTATTTTCTTATCTTTAACAAGCTCATGTCTTACAAGTGTCAAGTCACTGACCGTGTTAAAGGACATTTCTGGGATTGGTAAAAGTGTACTTTATTTGAAAGACTATTATATGACTAACCCATTGGAAACTAAATAAAAAACAATAGACAAATAATACGAGTAATTATACCATCGTAAACATGGGATTATTTTATCTCCCGGGCGGCGCCATTTTCTTGCAAAGAGAGCGAGATTTTACGAGATCCTGTCGTCATCCCCGCACCAACACTATCTTTGCCAAGCACGAAGGCTGTGCAATAGATATGTATATGCGTAGAGCCCTAATATGAGCTAATTTGTAATAGCGTTAGGGCATTGTCCAGTTAAGCTAGTAAGTTTTTCATGTAATTCTAGTATCCTAAGTCGGTGGGGAATCGTTAACCCCTAGACCGCCAAAGCAGATTCCATTTTCTCCATCCTATCAGAATGTGTTCATTTTGGTAACAATGCCGCTGTAAGTGATTGCTGTGCACTACAGCACCACGTTTCAGCAAAAACAAAATTTCAAACTGTACCCCGGCACTATCTCTGCAATTAGGCTATTGCGCATTTTACACCATGCGATAAGGGTTAAATGAAGTGGCATACTTGACACGCGCGTATTGTCAAATTACTCAGCCGACTCAAGATACCGTTATAGAGTCTGTCCCACGCAGTGTAAATATAAATTCCAAGAAAACATATGATATGGTAATATTGCCGGAACCACTGAACCGATTCTAATAATTCGGATACCTACCTGTAGCTGCAAATTCGAAGATTTATCCGATACTAGGGATGTTAGAATCGGCCTAGTGGTTCAAAAGATACACTCTGCGAGAAAAACTAAGCCAGCACATTTCAAATAAAGATTTCAGGATGCGCTCTATCCATCATCCCATATCAGAATTAGTATTACAGTCACAATGACAGAATTTGTTGTGCCGAAGCTTTACAATGTACTCATATAACGGGCAAAACTCCATCAAAATATCTTGATTATTAAAATTACTACAGCTTGCCGGGCAATATTGTTCGGTGATGAAAATTCCCAGATTTTATGCCAAAATGTTAATTGATTTGGTGATATCACTGGCAATATTCACGTGAGCAAAATTAGAATTGGTCAGGCAAATGGCCATTTCTTTCAGCTTTAAGCACACTCCAATTTAAAGACCATAAGCAAAGATAGAGTCTGCGAGACAGAAACCATCTCATGCTGAATTTTACCCCAAAAATGATACCATATTCTCAGATCGAATCTTAGATGAATAATTTTTTTAATATATTCCAGTCTTTTGAACCTCTTGTCCGATATTAACCTCCATTATATGACGTTAATCCCGAGGTCGGCACCTATTTAGAGATCCCGCGTCTATTGGCCTCGCTCCTCCAGTCATAGTGGTGGTGAGGGGCTGGCGTCGCTAGACGCGATAAAATGGCACCGCCCCGATGTGCGAAAAATTGTCAATTTTACCGACTTTATCTAGCGATAGTTGGTTACGCTATTTCTATCTGGTTATTATTCTGGCGCAATTTCATTAAACATGTGATACTCTTTCAAATAAAGCACACTTTTTATCATCCCGAAATTGTCCTTTAAGCATGGTTGTATTTAAACGGGTGTGTGTGCGGCCAAGCACCCCTCTCCCGTAAGATACCCGTGCATGAAGGCAAGCGGCACAATACGGCTAACATAACACGTGCCACAGTTACAATATCACAATATATTCACCGTTGTTTGGAAATTATGTGATTCAATCATCCTGTGTCCGTATTTCTTGACGTGTTGATGTGTGTTTTAGTGTGCCTGGCTGGTTATTTTCTGTTAGTCTAGAGCAGTAGTGCGGTATTATTTTTATTGCACAGGAATGTATTGTTGCGGTGCTAGCGGTGACAACTTTGCCGGACTTTTAATAGTTTTCACTCCGTATTGGCCGAGCCTTATAGAAGGCGGGACGGAGATACTTAGTGAGGGGCTGACTATTCGGATAGCTGCCGCACTTGGACCAATCCATTATCGAATTTCGTTTTGGTAGCAAATACCTACTCATTACTGACGGCAGTCTGCGGTGCATTCTGCCCTCTTATCAAAGCGGTCTGAGATCACGTATATGTGAGGCTGTTTTACCGTTATTTGCTTTTCATGTCGCTCCCTATGGAGGGATGTTCCAAGGGGCGCGTATTGGTGCTTTTTCATGTTGTTAACTTTCACCAACGTGAAGACCACCGCATGCTTTTGTTGAAAGGGAGATGTAGGGCGGTATCTGTTCGTGTGGTTCTTGTAAGGCGTGGTGCTTGATGCAGGGGAAGTTTGTATGAGCGTTTATGGTGATTGTGTCATGCTACGGGCTATGATCAGTTTTCCACACTGAGCATGCTAATCTGATGCTGGGTTGTTTCTTGTGAGTACGGTGAGCGGTAGGTATTTAATTGCTGAGTAGATGCTGGTGTATATCGACATTTATAATATGTTGCATGTCTGGTGCCTGTCCTCACCGTATGTGGCAAATAAGGTGGGTGTGTGATGTTACTAGCCCATTACAGATTTTTAGTTTCCTAGCTTAGTGACTAGTGGTGATGGTGAATTTGGTGTTCTATGTTTAGTGCTGGGTCTGATTGATCACAGGGATTTGGGAAGCGGAATAGGAAAAAGGGAAACGGTATAGGGAAGGAGGAGTAATCTCCCATTAGACCACGGGCTGGCGCTTAGTCATTTCTTTTCTTGCACCCAGGGAATAAATGAGCCGAAAATCTGCGTTCAGGCTGCCTTCATTACGGTTAGTTGGGGGCCACTATTCCAGTAACAGCAGAATTTCTTATGTCTGAGGAATGATAGTCCTCAGACGACGGGTGTGTGTGTGTGTGTGTGTGTGTGTGCGCGCGCGCGCGCGCGCGTGCGTGCGTGCGTGCGTGCGTGCGTGTGTGTAGGGGGTGGGGTGGGGTTGGGGTTGGGGTTGGGTGGTGGTGGCGGTGGGTGGGGGTGTGGTGGGAGTAAGACTAAAGCGGGAGCGGTGATGTCCGAACTCGGTGTAACTTCTTGGGATATGGGTTGGATTGGATGGTGTACAGCAATGGGGATGGGTGCCACGTATCGGGGCGATAGCACCACTATTGGGGTAATTTCTGGTTTGTGGAATGGACACGGTGTAGCCAGTCTAATTGTGGCTACTGGGAGAGGGAATGGATCCGTGTTTGATACGAGGGATGCTATGTAGGGAAGGATTGGTCCCGTGTTATGAGGGTTTGGCCTGGAGATGCACTGAGTTGTGCAGTTTTCCTGCCGTCTGGAACAGGACAAGGTCTCATCAAACCTATTCACTCTCATGCTACTTATTATATGTTCCACTGTGCAGGAGTCATCCAGCCTTGGGATCGCTTCATTCTCTGCTTGTGGCAACTCTATAACGTGGGTAATAGCATGAAGTGAGTGGGAATGGGAAGAGGAAGGGGGAATAACCTTTCCATCCTTCCCTTTGGACAATACAAGCGAAAATGTCTTCAGATATGGTTTACCAGACCTGGTAGACCCGCACGGAGGAGGGGGAGGGGGAGTACGTATCTCGTCATCGTCCCCTGCGTTAGTCCCTTGTTCGCTCCACTCCTGGTTTGGTAGGATGAAAGTCGAACTGGCACCGTGGTGTGCCTGGCTAATGGTGGGAGCACTTGTCTAGGGAGTTTGGTCTAGGTACCGGTGCTGTGTGTTTTGCTCAGTCCGAGATCTGGCACCGAGTCATCTTTAGGCTTTAACCAATCAAAGTGAATGACTGAGGTCAGGCACGGATTTGGTAGGTCACATCCGATTTCTTACCTACTACCAGATAGGGGCCTTTCCATTGGTAACTCAGTTTACTCGGCACATTTGGTGAACGTTGTGTGTTGCGAATCCATACCATTTTCCCTATCTCATATTGATTTCCATGTACACGACAGCCATGCCAGTTTTTCTGGCGTCTGGGTACGGTGAAGAGTGCTTCTCTTACTAGCGCATGGCCGTGTTCTAGCCATTGCTGCATGAGTTCTACGTACAGAGAGGGTGAATTTATTTCCCCAGGGATCCTAGGCATGGCTAGATCCAAGGTTAAAGCCACCTCACGGCCTAGCATTAATTTAGCAGCGGTATAACCGGGCTAGAATGTATTGACTGCCATCAACACATATGGGAACCGTAGATCCCAATCACGACAATCAAGGTGTGTTTCTTTAGTCAGCATTACCACTAGAGTTCTATTGAACCTCTCCACCATGCCATCTCCACGTGAATGGTATGGTACAGTGCGGGTTTTGACTATGTGAAACAATTTGCAGAGCTCGAAGATCAGCCGGTTTTCAAAGCTACTACTTTGGTCAGAATTTTATTTGTGCGGCATACCAAAACAGCATAATACATTGCTTGCCAGCACATCCGCTACTATGCCTGCCTCTTGCAATGCAAAAGCTTCTACCCACGTCGTGACATAATCATGTAATACAAGGATGTATTTATTTCCTTCATCCGTTGTATTCAGGGGCCCAATTAGATCTACAGCTACTCGCTCCCACGGTGCACCCACAATCTTTGTTTGCAACGATACAAAGTGGTGCTGGCTGACAGCGCGGCACGGGCAGGGCAGACCTTTTGCCACCCAGGCCTTCACACTTTTACGTATGCCTATCCAATGGAGTCTGTGCATGATTCGTTCTACAAGAAGAACGAATGGCCAAGTGATCAGCGTTGTCATGTAACTTCTCTAGCACCATGACTCGAAATCGCTCAGGTATTACTATTCGATTATTGAGGCATAAAATACCGTTATACATTTGGCATTCTTCGTACATCTGATGGTAATAGTTGGCCGTAGTGGGTAAAAGGCTAATTGATTACTTGGTAGGGCGTAGCCCCTCCTGGACCCTGGTGTACACATCTCGTATCTCCAGGTCTGCAGCTTGCTCTTTAGCGAGTTTCAACACATCCCAGTCCGCACATCGCAGCTCAGTGAATGGGCAGAACGGTGATGTGTCTTGTGTCACTATACTGGCCACTTCTGGTTCGCCCCGCGAGTCCTATCCTACTCAAGGTATCGGCATTTCCATGCAGTTTACTGGGTCTATGAACGACATTGAAGTTGTATGCCTGCAGGGATTCCTGCCATCTCGCCACTTGGCCTTCAGGATTCTTCAGATTCCTAAGCTACTGCAGCGAGGCATGATCCGTACGTAATGTAAAAGGGCCTCCATACAGAAAATGATTATAATCTTTGACAAATTGCATCACTGCCAATGGCACTCTCTTAGTGGTGGCATACCGTTTTTCAGTTTTGTTCAGCGTATCGGAACCATACCCTAGCACATGTTCTGTTCCATCTTCCGAGATCTGAGATAGAATGGTGCATATAGCATAAGCAGACACAACAGTATCTAGGATGAAATCAAGGTTATGGTTCGGATGTCAACGCCATAAAGGAGACCTCTCACTCATTCAAATGGCCTATCCTTTTCAGTGACTTGGAATAAAGGTGCCGCTATCTCACTGAAGTGGTAAATGTACCATCTATAATACTGGCAGAGCCCTTGGAAGCTCCGAGTGTTAGGCACTGAGGTAGGAGTCTTCCATTCGGCTACTGCTTGAGTTGGCCACTCCATCAGCAGATATTACATGGCCCAGAAACTCAACACTTTTTCTAAAGAGATGACATTTCTTTGGGTTAAGTTTCAGATTTGCGGTTTGAAACCGTACCAGCACCGTGTCCAAGTTGGACAAGGTTTGTTCAAACGAGGGGCCAAAGACAATGACGTCATCTATATAACATAAACAGACTTCCCACTGCAGTGTGCTAAGTACTTGTTCAATCAGCTGCTGAAAAGTGTCCGGTGCATTGCATAGGCCATAGGGCATTTTGTGAAATTGAAACAGACAGTCCCTGCAAACAAATGCAGTCTTTTCATGGTCCTACTCATCCGTGGCTACCTGCCAATAGCCGCTTGCAAGATCAATATTACAGAACCATTTGGCTCCACTCAACGAATCCAATGCCTGATCAATCCTCGAGAGAGGATAGGCATCCTTAATGCCTACATTATTCAAGCAGTGGTAGTCAATACAAAACTGCAGTGACCCGTCTTTCTTGCCTGCTAGGACTATGGGACTGGCCCATAGAGATGCAGAAGGCTCTAAAATGCCTCGTAACATGTCATTTACTTGCTGGTGCCCTTCTGTTTCTTTGTGAATAGGGAGATGGCGTACTGGCTGTCTTACCAGTCTGCTATTACCAGTATCAATGGAATGGTGGACCAGGTGAGTGTGAGCTCTTGTAGTGGTTGTATCTGCGGTGTAAAGTGTCTCCACCGAATCTATATCTACCAAACGACCACAGCATACCCCGTGGCCTAGGGTAATGGGATTAGCTGTGCGGTTAACCACACAGTAAGGTATATAGTCTTTACTGATGGTGATGACTCGCATTCGTGCACTAACACATTTGGAGGCCAACATATATTCAGAATCAGGTTCCAACAAAACGGTATGAATATCCTTTTTTAACTGCGGTGCGGTAGGCCACAAAATATATTTGTGGCCTGGCTGAACGGTGGCTGAGGAGGCCAATATTAAAGTACAAGTATGATATAAGTATGACTCAGGCCCTGACAGTATATGGCGGCCATGTATTTCTACTTCCTGCTGTTTGCAGTGTATTGCCACTTCACTGGCACTGAGAAAGTCGGAGCCTAGTAGTGCATCGTTTTGAATAGATGCAACTACTACTTGCTTGATATATTTTAATTCTTCAATTTGAATTACCATGTTGATAATTCCTGCTACTGGGATATCTGTGCTGGCGGCGGTTTGTAGCTGATTGTTGGCCGGTCTAAGAGGGGTTATCCTACGGGTGAATATAGAAGACTATAACTGCTCATTAAACATCGTGATAGAGGCACTGTGTCTACAGTATCAAAGAGAGGCATGCCGCCAAATAGACAGGCACATTTGTGTATTACTTTAGCTGGTACTGATGAAAGTTTCTCTATCTTAGCTTTCTGACTATCTCTGGGTGGTATGGTATTGTCTTATATATTTATACGATCTGCTTACCAATAATTTTGGCAAGCACCATTGGAGGCTATGTGAAAAATTGAGCTACTCGTCGTTTCTGTTGCCTGATAGATTTGGCCAGTGACGGTATCATTGGTAGGGACGGTATGGGCTCTAGAAGAGGTGGATGTACCATTATATTGGGAGCTGTATGGTTGGTGGCACGGTGGTAAAGTGCCACTTGTGCGGCCCACCGGTGGCAATGCTTCGTAATATGCTTAATCAAAGCACAGAAGAAACAAGCCCTAATTTGTGGCTCACTCAGGCATCTATGTTTGGTCTTTTTCTGAATCAAAGGTGATGAATGGTGTGACTTATCAGTGTCAGTCTCATTGTGAGGCGAGACCGTCGTGCCGATGTGGAAGATCGGTTATTACACACCTCTAGAGGACACAGTTTATGTGGCGACATAGCGGCTGGTCTAGTAGCTTGAATAAAAGTTATTTCTGTTGTATTATCATTACCTACGAGGGCCGCTCTGCATAAGAAAGGAGTTTGGGTGTGAATGGCTGGGACTGGAGTACCACTCATTGTAGGGAGAGTTGTATTTGGTACCGCAGACACCATCCGTCTCCGTGATACTGTTGCTTGCAGGCCCGTTTTATGGTATCACAATCTTGTATAGGTTCAGCTAGAGGTGGTAAATCATGGCTAATTTGAGACAATTTTAGTGATGGGTGATAGTGATTATTGAGTCAGTTTTAAGAAGTGGGCACTGAACGGACTCAATGCCCTTGTTAGTTAGCCTGATTTTTTTATTTTGCTCTGGCTGCGATGTAGTGGAGGGAGAACGGTTTGGACACCGTCCCTCCAGTGTCCTAATTGATCACATCCAAAACAAGCGTTTGGCAGAGTGGTTGTTGGTGTAGGATGGTTTATAGAGGGCCTATTTGTATTCTGGGCTACCGTTGTGGTTATGGTGTTCAAAAGATTGGCTAGAGAGGCAATTTGTTTAGTGAGTTCCTCTAACCGTTCATTGGTATTAGACCTATTGAAATTATTATGTTGGTTACCCCTACCTGGGGTGTTATTGTGACCTTCACGGTGGGACTGGTCACGGCCTCTGCCTCTTGGTGCATTATTTTACGGCGCTGTGTATTTCGAATGGTGTCTGCTTCGGTTACTGTACATGAAGCAGGTGTGGTGCCCGCAGTATTATTTGTACTGGTGTCAGCTAACTCATTAATAGGGTCTAATTGACGTCTGGCATTCTTTTCCCGTTCTAGGAAGTTTTCTACTCGAACGGCCGTGTGCCTTAACCTTTGTAAGTTTCTGTATTCTAACAGAAAATGTTTCTTTTTCAGAGGCGGTTCACAACTCAGAGCGTCTATAAAAGTGTCCAATTGAAAATGAGCAACTCCCCTGGGTTGGTACTGGGGTAAGCTCGTGCGACCAATCGTCTAATGTGGCTTGCCAGTTCAGGATGAGTTTAATTCACATGCCTTCATAAGTTCTTTAACAGTAAACAGCTAGTCTCCCCAAGGGCGTATCACCAAACCATTCTGCTAATGCGTTTTCTAATTCACTATAATTTGGTGTTAATTTGGACCCCATATCTGCTAATACCTGCCACGCTTTCTCTGATAATTTTGCGGCTAGGTAGTCTCCCATTTGATATCTGACCATCCGTTCATTCTACTTATTATCTCGAATTGGCACTTACAGTTGGCCCAGTCACCGTCTCCACCTAATTCAGGCGAACGTATAACTTGGCCTGTGCAATGATAGGGAGTGCTAGATGCAAACTCTGGTGGTGGTGCAGGCAGGATTGGATTAACAGCTGAAGAAGGGCGTGAATCATGGTTATGTGGTTGATATTGATGTTTTCTAGGTGGTAATTCTGGGCGGTACTGTGTAGGCAAAGGTACTGGGAGTTCTAATGATGGATTTCTCTGCAGGGTGACCCAGGGATGTAGGCTTTTCTAACGGTACCTGCTACATTTGCCTAGTAGGGCCTGCGGGATGTACTCCCGGATGTTACCTGTATTGAGGGATACTTGGGGAGAGATGTGGGTAATTGGTGTAATGAGTATAGGCCGGTTGCTGGTTAATTACTGGTAGTTCAGGCTCTGTGTTCCATTGTTGGTACCGCTGTGGTGAGTTACCATGCGGTGCTGTTGGTGATGATATTTGCTGATGGAACACATGTCTGTTTGTTTGTGCATTTTGCCATTGTTCACTTGCTGATGTCAAGTGTTGGCGCACTGGGTATGAGGTAGTTATTAGTCCCCTTAGGGGATGGTTATTATGTTGTCCGTCATCCTGTGATGGGGAATACATCCCATTGCAGATGCCAGACAACGTTACATACCGGTCACCCACCTGCGAAGCATTGATAAATGGTATTTCGCTTATTGGCGAGTATTCCTGTCTTATGACCAGTGACCCCGCACTGGGGAGCTGTATATAATTGGTGGTGAGTGTCCCCAGCGTCCTACCGTTTATACACTCCATTTCTTCATCTGAAGTGTACATATTAAAATAGAATGGAGACTGGAACATTCAGGTATTGATACTCAGTGTAGGTTAAATTTCCTCTTGAGCCCCACATCGGACACCACTTGTAGCCGCTGAGGGCATGCATGGCTCCGCCTCTACTGCTGCCAGGAATTGCTGCTGCCGCAACTGTTGCTGGCCAGCCAGCCTCGCGGTTGGGGAGTGGTTGCCGTGCATCTCCAGTTTCCACAAAAACTGACCTCCAGGGCCGGTGGAATGACCACATTCCAGTGGGCTCGTGCAGCCATTGCTGCGAAAATTGAACACTACCGTATCGTCCCAGCTGTTCGTGTCCCAGGTGTGCCTAGCCATCATTTCCATGGTGGAGAGAATGGTGTTAGCACAATTTGCTTTACTTAATAGAAGGAACAAACAATTTTGTTTGCTTGCTACTTATGAACGGTGTATGTAAAAACAAAAAGTGGTGTGTTGGTTTTATATCTCACCAGATGTACCTAACCGATCTAGTCATATATAGAGGGTATCGTGAAAGGTACCCATATGAAGTGAAAGTCGGGCATGGCAGTTGGTTTAATATAAACTATATCTGCCCAGGTTGGCAAAAAATTATTGGTTTGCGAGAGGAAACTGCCTCACGTGGGCCTCCGTCACACGAAAATGCCCACAACGTGCATAGCAGAGGAAGAGAGGAAAATAAGAGGGAGAGAAGTGCCCTACAGTGAACTTCCAGGGCAAAAATGGAGATCCCACCATTACGATGTAGGGGAGGAATAGATACCCTTAGCACTTGAGTGGGAGGGTGTTTATGATGGTAACAGCACCGTTCCTTGTGTGGAAAGACAGCCAGAAGGCAGCCGACTATAAGAGTGCAAGGGAAGAATTGAGGTACCCTCACCATGTGTGAGAAGACGGCCTGCTACTGTAAAAATGCAGTGAAAAATTAGTTTCCCCTAACACCTACATGGATAGGGATATATACTTTTGCGATAGGAAAGTGCTTCGAACGGGACTCCGTCAAAGAAAAATACCTTCAACGCTGAAGCGGAGTAGGAGAGCGGTAAAAATGGCCACCATCCTATCTTACAAAGTAGAAAAAGAGTATCATGTGTTTTTATCCTAATGTAGTTATTTTAATTTTGGTGCATGTGGTGTGTACATAAAGATGGGGTGACTGATTCTTATGGAATTCAGCACCGTCATCCTGTGTGAGATAAGATATATTTTAGTTGGTACCATTTTAAACTTTTAATATTTTAATCTTTGCGGACCTGACAAGGGCCTAGACTAACATTTGAGTTTTAAGTCCAAACACATATTTTTAGGCCGCAAATTGTGTAGCGAGGATGCTTTGTACCATTGCCGATACCCAACGGAGCATCTCTCCTCAGACAGACAGCATGCAACATGTTGTCTGGTGGTAGCTTCAGAGTTGCAGAACTACCCTCTCCACATACCGCATCACAACCACAAATAACAACCCATGGACAAGTCACATTAATGGAAGCATGTTTTAGAAAGCGGTCTTTAGCTTACTTATGGTGGGGAGACAGAAACGTATTTCCATCTATTGTGGCTTTCCCATAGGGCGTGGTGAGCGCGATGCCTTCACCCAGTCACCGCTATGAGTTAGATGGTGATCCATATCTTTATCCGTCACCTGATGTTTCGAATATGGACTGTATGAGATCCGTACACTGCTGGGACAGCAATCAATTGCATTATTTATGTTTTCGCAGTGTTTCCTTCTTTGGCATCAAAAGGCTTGCGTAATAGGTATCTGAAGATACACGGGAGATGTATGTGATCGAGAAATTGACTCTGGCCATCAAGAAACGGGCTGTAGTTTCTTGATTCTGTCCTGACCATTCTGACAGTGGGAATTCAAACAATTATTTCGGTCAGACGGCCAGAGAAGTGTAGTCAAGGGCAGTTACTCATTGCTTTGGTTTAGGAGGCCTTAACATGAATGGCCAACTACAAACAAAATCAGTAGTACCGTTTATAAAACAGTCGTATTGACCATAAAGACGAGTTTTTATAACAATTCTCTGCTCTTAGAGTAATCGCCCGTGGCTAGCTTAAAAACCTATCCTATCGAGCTATCATAGTTCTAGGTTTAGCAGCCGCATGTCATGTTCTCTAATGAGAGCATGAGCAGCGACCTTTATGTAAAATTGTTGCCGTCGGGAGAAAACATGGTGATGCATTTGTTGTTGATGTATAGTGTAACCTATGTGTACTGCGGTTCACATCTTTTGTATTTTTTAGAGGGATATACACCACCTACAGGTACTGATCTCCAGCACCACACATAATAGGCCTGAACGCCTAGACAGGGGATATACACCGCCCACATGTACTGATCGCCACACATAATAGGGTCTGAACGGCCATTTAGAGACAGGCATCTACAGGAATATACACCACCCACAGGTACTGATCGCCAGCACCACACATAATAGGCCTGAAGGCCCAGACAGGGGATATACACCACCCACAGGTAGTGATCGCCACACATAATAGGGTCTGAACGCCCATTTAGAGACAGGCATCCACAGGGATATACACCACCCACAGGTATTGATCGCCAGCACCACACATAATAGGTCTGAACGCTGATCGCCACACATAATAGCGTCTGAACGCCCATTTAGAGACAGGCATCCACAAGGATATACACCACCCACAGGTACTGATCGCCAGCACCACACATAAAAGGTCTGAACGCCCAGACAGGGGATATACACCACCCACAGGTACTGATCGCCACACATAATAGGGTCTGAACGCCCATTTAGAGACAGGCATGCACAGGGATATACACCATGAGAACTGTTGCACAGATTCGTGCTATTGCAAAGCAATTCGGCCTTAGAGGCTACTCTAAGGCTAAGAAAGCTGACCTGCCCCAGATGATCGACCAGATCCACGCAGAGGAGTGGCAGAAGTGACTCTCCCGAGCAATGAATACGGGAAGGTTTCGAGCGCATACCGAGGCCCCATGGAATCCCCACAAGAAAGCGCAGTGGATACGTGAGTTTAGTAAGTTGGATGAGGAGGTGACTGCTAGCTTGCGAGCCAATGCTGTAGCAAGGCGGATGGAGTCCCATTCACTGGAGCGCTTAACTCTCCAACGCAGCGGCCCCCTCCACCCTATGCAGGCATCCACAGTGGTATACACCATGAGTACTGTTGTGTAGCTCGTCGTGCCGTTCCGCAAGTGCACGAAAGTGATGACGCTGGTTAGCATCCGGTCTCGGGGTGACAGACCGTGTACGAGACTGCCCTGCAGGAAACCAAAACCGTCTCCTAAGGCTGGTGATCGTTCCGGTGGGGCCATGCGGCCATCGTCGCGACCATTAAACACAACTGTCTCATCCCAAGAATTTGTGTCACCAGTATGCCTGTCCATAGCAATTTCATGATCTATGAACTTACAAGATTTGATTTGGTGACCTAAAAATATAAGTCTATACAATGAGTTTACCTAAACAACTATAAATATGCTAGATAATACTACAGTAAGAGCATACGAAAATACGAGACATAGAGACAGGTAGATGAACTTTTAAACATGGGGCTCCCAGAGGTACCACACAGACTCGTAGATCCGCAGAAGTATCACCGCAGGGGGGGATCCCGTACACGAGACTTAACTAATTAACTTAATACAAATTATTGTGCCTCTATGCTGAAAGGAAGAAGGTCATCTCGGACGAAAAGTTATGTGCCTCACGCGGCACTACTCCTAGTGCTAGTTTGGGTGAGGAGTATTATCCTGGCGTGGACCGTCGTCGCTGAATCCTTGCGAGAGGAAAGTGCCTCGCGTGTGCCTCCATCTCAGAAAGGTGTCACCACTGCATAAAGTGGGAGAAGAATAGTAGGCAAAAATGGGCCCACTCTAATATTTCAACCAAAAATGCTTTAGAAAAAAAAGACCATAACTAGTGAGATTATGACTATAGGGGTGCATACTGTTTTACTTGAAGATGGGACTGGCGTTTCCCGATGGATTCCCTCGTCACCGTCTTATGTGATTCTTGAGATGCTGAATTAGTAGTTGCCGCTTTATTTATGCGGGCCTTCTGCTTTGCTTAATTACCTTTTAGTTGTTTTCAAAACAAGAATTATTTTTGGCCACACCTGGCTGGTATCTATCTAGCTATTAGACACGGCTGTCGCTGAGAACAGATGCCCTAAGACATCAATACTGAAGACAGTGCTGATACATGTTATGTAGCAAGATCTCCGAACTGGATAAGAATTCGGACATTCCAGCCCGTAACCACATACAATGTTACAAGACATGGGTTCCTTTTCACGAAAGCATTATTAGACCATTGTTCTATCGTTATGGTGGGGGTAAGAGAGATGAATACCCACCGTAAATGTCCTTCCCGCAAGGGCGTGGCAGATCTAACTATCATGCCCAGACATTCTTATGGGATTCGGTGGGGGTACGTATCTCGCCCATCACCGGTCCTATGGAACTAATCGTTTAACCTGTCATTAGGTGTATATGCAAGTTGCCCAGTTTTGCACTGCGGTGCGGGAGGTTTGTTCAGTAATAAAAATAATAATTAATATATGTTTTCGCAGTGCTTTCCTACATGGGCTAAAGTGCTAACTACTAAGTATCCAAGGATACAAGGGGAATGTATGTAATACCACACCCTGGCAATCACCGCTCAGAAACCCAATAGTTTCCCGGAGTCAGATCAGCCCATGGTGCGGATAGGGACATCCAAACAATTAAGAAGCCACAAGGCTGAGTGGAACATGAAGAGAGACAAAATCTTGGACTTATGAGTCTTACCGGAGTGCGTGGCTAGATTATCGCACTACCGGAAGAGAAGAGTAAATTACAGAGTACGTAATGAAGAAAGTGTCTCTAATCATTTTGAACCTATCCTATTGAGCTGAATGGAAAAGGTTTTGTCGGTAGCATGCCGGGCTAAACAGAGTTATAGCATGGACAGCGACCTCAGTGAAAAATTGTTGGTCGCGCGAGAAAGTGCTGCATATATAAGTATTGCTGCATAGTGTTTCCTACATGCACTGCAGACATATATTTTTTATGAATAAGCAAAACATATGAACAGATGGCCACTGGCCATATATATACATAATCTAACCAGAACAATCAATATGGTATTAAATGATCAAGGTATACATATCAGTACAGGTTAACGAACCTACTATAGTGCGGTTAGCAACACATGGAGGAAAATGAGAATAACTATAAACAAATACAGAAATTATAACTAGCGCTCCTAAAACCGTTACGGTTCCTTTTAGTCATCTGGACCATTCTTACAGATACAATATAATTAACGAAATACATATAGAGAAATAATTAAACTGCGAAGTATAGTTACTTGAATACTCGGTAGTCATTCTTAAGTTAGGCTACCGTGTTACTGAAATTGGTACGTCATTCCGTAGTTTGACGTGAGATGATGCGTTCTCGGAAGCTAGAATGTTCCCACAGGTTGGTACCCGCAAGCTATTTTCCGCAAACAAGATTTATGCAAGAACACTCATGGCGGGAGTACATGGCTCAGCGCTGTAAGCCTAATAGGATGTGTAACGAGCAGTCAGCAAAAGATACGATAGTACTACTGTGGTGAAGAAGGTTCCTGTACACCGATGGTATGGAAGGAAGATGTAAACAACCCGATCACAAGCGGAGGTTGTTAGAGGCAAACAAAGATACAAAACAAAGCTTCACGGTGCTGGGTATATCAGCCAGTTATGAAGATGCACCGGGCAGTGTGTACTTGCTGCGGTCGAAAGTTAGAAGAACCTACATGATATTAGTGCGGTGACGGTTGAAATACCACTTTTTGGCAACGCCGGCAGATCCAGCCAGTCATCCATTAAAGAACATCCTGCCTCTACATCTGTAGACTCAGATATTTAGGCCGGAAATGCCTCACCGCAAATTTGTGTTCCGAAGTAGATATTGATATTCGTGAACAATTATCAGAAGGTCCAAATTACTCCCGTAAGTAGGGAGTTACACAATTGTTCTTACTACGGTGGGTTGGCTACTGCTAGCTACGGGAGAAGAACGGAAATCTGAAGTCATATGCGTAATATCTGTTGATTGCAGCTCGTACAGGTCCAACCTATTCGGCCCCTGGCCGAGGATGCTCTCGATCACTGGATCACGTCTCCTTTTATACTCCTCGTGACATCACAGGGGCAGGCTCCAACCAATCATCATTCGAGCAACAGCCAATCAGCGTGTAGCTAATAATAGCGCAGCCGAATGTTCAAGAACATTCTAGAAGTTTTGCGTCCACGTGGTTATGACGTCACGACAATATTTTGAAGATAATCAAGAGGGGTTTTCCATGGATAACTCACCCATTTCTCAACCGATTTTGAAATAGTTTACAGATTTAAAAAGCCCGTTAAATCTGGTCTTGATCAATGCCAGATTTAACAGGAACAGGCAATCAATAAGGATTACAGGGTGCCATCTTGGTACACTAAACGCGCCATCCTATCTTGGTCATAACTATGCACTCTATCAAAAACAGCATCCTGGCACGCGCATGCGCATCGTGTGTTTTAACGAACTTAGTCGTTTTCGCAATGCTTTCTCTCTCATAGGCCTATACATATTTATGGCTCTACCCAGGGGGGCGTGTTCAGGAAACGAATCCAGGACGGGCGGTGCGTACACTGCTTAGCTGGTATGAACTGTATCCAACCGGTAGCACAGCTTCGCGCTATTCCAAAGCAATTCGGCCTTAGAGTCTACTCTAAGGCCAAGAAAGCCGGCCTGCTCCAGATGATCGGACAGGTCTGTGCCGAGGGGTGGCAGAAGCGACTCTCCCGAGCAATGAATACGGGAAGGTTTCCAGCGCTTACCAAAGAGGATCCTTGGAATCCCCACAAGAAAGCGCAGCGGATACTAAATCTTCGTCAGTTGGACGAGGAGGTGGCTGCTAACTTGTGAGTCAAGACTGTAGTGGGGGCGGATGGAGGCCCATCCACTGGAGCGATTAATGCTCAAACGCAGGATCGTTATGCAATGCCGAGGTCTGAGCCCAGCCCGGAGCATACGGGGGCCGAGGTATGAACCCTTACGCTAGAGCATAAGGCGAGAAGGTGAACACATTCTCGACCAGTGTCTCGGTGAAAGGGAGACAGAGGATAGAGGACGCCGGTCAGTATGCTGGACATTCTTCAAAGGTCTAGAAGGAGACCTCACAGGCCAGATCATGCAAAAGATCCAGCAGACTGTCCAGAATGCCTTCTACCTCCGCTGCACCCATACCTATCGCATCCGTCACATCGAAGACGGTAGGGTGATGCTCTTCCACAAGAAAGTTCCAGGGAGCCCGTGGCTGAACTCGATATGAGCAGCTCGGGACTGGGTGGCAGCAAGAGAGCAAGCCCACCTCGACACAGACAATATCGATCGACCCAACACCAAGTGGGCTTTCGTTTGATCAATCAACGTTGAGGTCAGGGCTGTCATCTACTGCCAACCTCTGCTTGGGGACAGCCCCCCCTCCGCCCCCCCCCCCCGCCAATGACAGAAGATGAGTATGACTGCCCTCGACACCTACAGGGACACCGAGGAGCGAGAGTTGACAACAGTACAGATCCTGCACGAGAGCTTGCCACACAGTTCTACGGTAAGAAACTACCTGATGTCCGCAAGACCTTGCTGGATCAGCTGCACAAGTTAGAGTTCTTCGGCAAGATCAGGATTCGTGTGTATGAACCAACCGAAGAGGGTACCTGGCACATGATCAGGCAAGCGGCTCACTACCGTGACACCATGACCATCGGAGTGTGGGACGACCACGCCTTCTACATCAAAAACATCTCCAAGCTGCCACATGCACTAGTCTGCAGTCACTGTCAGCAGAGGTTTACAAAGGCATGCCATCTTCAACGCCACGCTGATCACTGCACAGGCGGCAAAACAAAAATCATGTGTCCTGGCGAGAAGGTTGAGGTGCCACAGTCTGCGTATGAGAAAGCCTTCGATCCACCCCAACCATCCAGTTCAGTGGCTACTCGTTGGATCGAGTATGAGTCGAGAAACATAGGTGTACACATACACCATGTAGCGTGTGGGCACGGTGGTGAGCGTTGGATTAATGGCACTCCCGTAGATGGTTATGATCCGACCACCAACACTGTTTACCAGTTCCATGGCTGTCACTGGCATGGGTTTCCACAACACCAGCGAGGTGAGGATGTCGACCAACGATACCGCAAGACAGTCCTGAGAGAGGGGAAGCTGAGAGCCTCTGGATGCACGCTTGTGGTACAGTGGGATTGCTGTATAAATCGCTGTCCAAGCATCCCTGAACGAGTTCGGACTGTCCCATACCCACACTTCATAGTTTACGACTTCGAAGCACTCCTAGATGATATCAAGCCTCATCCTATGGAGACTCTCACGATCGAGAGTGCTCACATACCTATCTCTGTGTCAGTTGGCTGCGCCTTAGAGGGCGCCCTGAGTGATCCCACTCACCTCTGCAATCCTGACCCCATAGAACTGATCAGAAAGTTCATGCTGGAGATCCAACGGCGAGTATATCTAATCCGGACAAGGGTTAAGGCACAGTACATACCAACATACCTGGACAAGCTCCCAAAGCAACAGCAGCGACTGATCAACGAGTGGTGTGACCAAGTGCCTGTACTGGGGTTCAATTCTGGGCAGTATGACCTGCACCTCATCAAGAAGTACTTTGTCGATGAGCTGACTGACAGTACAGGTACAGTGAAAGTCTCCAAGAAGGCTAGTCAGACCATGTTCCTCATCACACCTGAGCTACAGTTTATCGATGTGCTGAACTACCTCGGCCCAGGAGTCTCATATGAGGTATGGGTCAACTTTTACGTGTGTACACAGCAGAAGAGCTGGCTCCCATATGAATGGTTTGAAACACATGAGAAGCTCAACTATCCAGGGCTTCCTGACTACTCAGCATGAACATCTAAGCTCAAGGGTGGCTACCTCTTGACGCGAACAGAGTGGGAACAGTGCAACCAGACATTCAGCGAGCATGGAATGCGGACATTAGCCGACTGCCTGCGATACTACAATAACATGGACGTCAGTCCATTCATCGAGCCCTAGAGCGGATGCAGGAGTTCTACACAGAACGAGAAATAGACATCCTCAAAGATGCAGTGTCTCTCGCAGGTGTGTCACTGCAGTACCTCCTATGTGGAACGGCTCAGCACATGCTGGCTGTTAGCCTCTATTCACCAGACAAGGAAGCCTACGAGATGCTGAAGGGTGCTGTTGTTGGCGGTCCCAGTATCGTGTTCACCAGATACCACGAGGCCTGTGTGACTCGAATCCGCCAGAGTGAGCGTGTCTGCCAATGTCTATTCGGCTACGACGCAAATGCTCTGTACCTGTCAACGATGGCCAAAGAGATGCCATGTGGTAAGGAGAAAGTGCGCCATTGATCCGGTGCCGGTGCGGTACCGAGCTTTAAGGAGGCTCTCTTAGCAGACAGCTGGTTTGGGTGTGCTGAGGTGGATATAGAGGTCCCCAAGGCTCTGTGGGCAAAGTTCGAGGAAATGCTTCCTCTCTTCTATAACCGCGAGATCCCAGTAGAGGCAATCTCGTCTGAGATGCTGGCATATCTAGGGCGAACAGGGAGGAAGTGGCCCACCACTCAGAAGCTTGTCGGTGCTCTCTCTGGCAAGAAACGGCTGCTGTACACCCCGACCCTCAAGTGGTATATAACCCATGACCTGGAGATCACTACTGCACCATAGACTATGAGGCCAGGCGCCCATTCCAGTCGTTCGTGGAGAATGTTACGGAGGTCCGCCGCTCGGGGGATGTAGATAAGAGCAAAGCGCTCTTGGCAGATCTCTTCAAACTCCTCGGCAACAGTGCCTACGGGAAGCTCATCGAGGCCCTAGAATGTTATAGCAACACCAGCTTCACGAAGGATGAACGCATGGTAGACAAGGCCCTGCATAGTGTATGGTTCCAAGATTTCGAGGAGATCTGTGAGTCTTACGAGCTCCAGAGTCACAAGCCGAGAATCACAATTCGAAGGCCCTTCCAGGTGGGGATAGCCATTTATGAGCTCGTGAAGCTGCGAATGCTGGAGTTCTACTACGACTTCCTCGATCACTACGTAGCTCCTGACAGCTTTAGGTACCTGCAGATGGACACTGACTCCGCGTATATCACTATAGTGGGCGCCAACCTCGATGCCGTCATTCCCCCTGAGATGCGAGCAGAGTACTAGGCTCATAAGCGGGACTGGCTAGCTTGGGAGAAATGGTCTGGACAGACTCTGGGACTGTTCAAGCTCGAGTTCGAAGGCTCTTGTGGCATCGCTCTCTGCTCCAAATGCTACTATGTGGAGAGCGCAGCTGCAAGTAAGTGCTCGGCTAAGGGAATGTCAAAGCGGCAGAATGAGGTCTCTTGGCAGAGGCTCTACAGCGACCTACATGGCGGGGTGGACAGAGCTAAAAACCGAGGCCTACGCATGCACATCCAGGGTAAGGTGATGTATGCGCAGGAAAAACTTGGACTCTCCGCTTACTATGATAAGCACCATGTGCTGCCAGATGGGTTCCATACCGAGCCCATCGAGTATCATGTTAGCACCCTAGGGGGTGGTAGCTGTGTGTCTTCAGGGACTAGCTGAAGCTCTTCTACGAGAAATGGTCGCCTAGGCACTACGTGCTGGCATGCCAGGTAGTACAGTGTAGGCCGCCCCTCTGCCTCCACATACCTGTCAAGCCTGTGAACATCGTCGACCACCTTCCAGCTCACCAGGCTCATACAGGTACAGAACCAGAGCATCATGTGGTAGGCACTCCTCTCTCTTGTTCGCTCCTCTAGAGCTGTGGCCGGCAGAGTGTCTGATAGCCTCTACCGGCTGCTTCCCGATTAGCCTAGTAACCTCGGCATTGGATCTCTCTACCACAGCAGGCAGCCCTATCACCCACACTCTAGAACGTTCACTCAGCGCGGCCATTTCCTGGGCGTATTGGTGTGGGAACAGGCTCTCTGCCAGTGTACGATTCCACTGCTCAACGACAGCCTGGGCATGATGATACCCTACCTCGCCTCGCCTAATTTCCACACAGTGTTTCCGCACGACGGCTGCAGTCTCCCCTCTACGCTCCTTACCCTCATCCACCTGCAACAATTCCGGCCACTGGAGGGGATTTTCCGAAGCGTCATAGACACCCTGGAATGCCTCGGCCACCTGGCCAGCTAGCTGACTTGTCTGTGAGCGGTACTGCCGCCGTGTACCTGCTGGCGATATCGGCGATGGTGAGGGCATACTTGTAGGTCTTACGACCAACCGAGTCATGTGGAATGAATAGAACATCTACCTGGTGAACTCGGCACAGTTTCCTCGAAATGGGCATGCCTGATGTGTCGTGGACGAGGTCTGTATATCTGCCACATCGCCTGGTGGCTGAGCCACTGGCTAACTGTCTCCAATGTGAAGTTGTGGCCCTTGCGACGTGCAGCCTCGAGTAGTTGAAGGGGCTCACGGTAATATCCACCAGGCTGATAGTAGAGTTCCTCAAGAAAGACGGTTGATAAACTCCCAGATTTCATCGCTGACGTCCACTCCCGTCCTGTCACGCATCTCTGGTTCATACATCTCTCTGGGGATCCCTCACTGGGGCAGTTATATAGTAGCTTTAAAGTGTAGTCTATAGCATGGCCTCTGTAATCATGAAGGCGGGCGTGTTTGCATTAGGGAACTGAGGACAAAAAGGCAGCAGAGGTCGAGCGTGTGCGTCATAACCAGGCGATGGAGAAGTTTGGGTACAGCAAAGCACTCGAGCATATGCGAGAGAGGGAGACACGCTGACGACACCTCTGAGCTCAGGCCAATCAGAGACTCAAAGAGGCAGATGAGATTCTCGATGAGTACTACAAGGCTGTAAAGATATCTGGGCCAATGCTCAACTATGAAGCATCGACAGGTCAGAAGACAGCAGAACTTATAGTAGTGGTGGCAGCTGCAGCAGTGACGACAGGAGTCGTGCTCTATGCACGCTCAAGCTGAATACCTGACGTGTTCGACATGCATACCTTAGCATAGCCAAAGTAAAGTACCGTCACACCTAATGAGCGAGTCCCAGCTACGAGGGTTCCGATGTTGAAGCTGAGCCAGTTGCCCTGATTATGTGGGATGCCCGTGTCCCCGAGAGTGCTGACTCGAGGTTGTCGCTTCCACTGGTTAGGCGCAGAAGTGCATATGACTTAGTTTTCTGTCTGTAGAGTTGGCAATCAGCCAGCTCGCGTACCTCACTTAGAAAATTGGTCCCAGCAACCACAACAACCACAAGCTTGAAGTCGTCAAGCTTATCCACCTGCTGGATGGCTCTTCTCCTCTGAACCAGGACCGCAACAGCAACACAGTCCGATGCACCACGATGCAATGTCAGCTCTACCCGTTGGTTAGCTGTGGCTTGGACCTGCTGGTGTTCTCGCTCCACATGCATGATCCGCTGTTTGGAACCCGTTTGCTTCAGCTCCTGGTCATTCTCGTCATGCCAGATATGAAGTCTTGGAGCATTCGTCGTCGCATCTGCGAGCTGCTCAGTGTACACCTGGAGGTACAGCCTATCCCGTATGGCAGTCGGATTCACGTGTGTGTTCTCGAGGAGGGTTAAGAGTGGAACTGCCACAGCCTTCTCGACACCTGCCTGTCGTTCGAATTCCGTGAACCCCTCATTGCACGCCACAGCGTAGTACCCCTTTCCCTTCGCATAGAATGTTGGGCCACGAGCCACCAGACCTAGGACTCGGTACTCATCGTAAACATAGGTGGTGTCCACAGTGCTGTTGCTCTGCACGATCTCCCACCTGTTCAGAACCTGCGGGAGCTCTACCGCCTGTTCTATTGTGCTCTGAAGCTTGAACTCGAGTGTCATGCTCTTGATCTCGTGGATCTGTGCCAAGATTGCAAAGTCAATGTACTTCCCAGCAGCGGACAATGGGTTCTCATGGTGTATACTGGGTCGAATGACTATCAGGCAGTCCTTCCGAGGATCAGTGCAGTGCGATGTCGCGGGTTCAATGGCCCCCTCTGGATGTTGTACATACTGCAGCATGTTTACGGTCTGGGTATATAGAGGGGTTAAAAGGCTGCCATGTTTGGTAAAGTTCTCCAGCAGATTGTCTATAGGCAGCAGGACAAGTCGGCACGACAGTCAGCATGACAGCCACGGTGTGCACCGTCCCACTGTGACAGTGTCCGAGGACTGCTTCGTGACATCAACATTATCCACGATCGAGCCAAGGTCACACCTTCGTCTGATGCGGAGATACGTGTCGCCATAGAGGAAGGAGCGCCGGCTCATAGTACAAAAGAACTCCTGACTCAGATACTCTACCGGAAGTTTGACAACATCCAGGACAAGGCACTCATTGACCTATCTTTGGCCCCTAGGGCGAGGGTCGAACCCAAAGATCTACTAATGGTCGAGAAGTGGGCTGACGTATTTAGACTCCATAGCCAGGAAGAGCGAGAGTGGCTGGATAGAATCCAGTCCGGAGCAAATAACTCCCTCAGCAGAAGGTACTCAGGAGGGGGAGGCTGTTGAGAACATCTTCGACGCAAAAGGGCGTTGGAGAGTGGTCAGTGATCTGGATGCATTTGTGAAATTCCCAGAAAAGGACTACAAGGACTACCTCATCAAAGCCCCTAACAAGTCAAATACGAAGGCCTCATGGGGAAGGTGGGTCTTCCGTGAGATACACCAGATTAACAAAAGCCGAGACAATGACCCTCAGTAGCTAGAGTTTGAGCGAAAGTATCATCTTGAGAAGGAGAAGAAGAAGCGACAGGCTTCTGCCAAAACTGCCAAAGTAGCTTCTGAAGTTGTAGCTTCTGCCAAAACTGCCGAGGTAGCTTCAGACGAAGTAGCTTCTGCTGAAATAGCATCTGACGAAGGTTCTCAAGCCTCTGACGAAGTGGCGGAGACTGCGGACGAAGTTTCTCAGCCTTCTGATGAGTGAAAAAAAGTTGCAGCGGAGACAGCCATGGGCTCTGCTCAGTCTGTCAGCGATGACGCATAGAGCAGCCAGTTTCCTGGCTGGATTCAGCTTGTAGGTGAAGGTCTGCGAGTTTTCCATAGATGGCTTGATGTGTGCCAGCTCACCTGTCTCCTTGCTGCTGAAGATGAAGCGGTACAGCTAAGCTGCCCTCTGTACTTCTGAAAGAGGATGAAGACAGTTATCTTTGTGCGGCGGATGCGCCTGGTGATGTTGCTGAGGTAGGCGACTGTCTTCTGGTCTATTACAGGGTGATCAATAACTAGAACAAGTGGTTCTCTCAGTCGGGCTGCCAGCAGCTTCTCCATCAGTGCTTGTAGGTTCTGCGTCTTGGTGATTGGGCCATTGTACCATTGATCATTACTGTCAACCACCTCAGCGGCGGAGTCAGACACTAGAAGGATGTATTGAGAGTTTAGATGTTCAGCCAGGAGAGCCCGCAGCAAGATGTTTTCCCGTGTCCTGACGGGGCAATGATCAGCACCACCTGGCCAGCATCAGCCGGCCTACTGTCGAATAGTACAGACATGTGTGCGGATGATGGTTTATCACTTGGTCGCCGGTAGCCTTGTCTATATCTGGGAGACTAAACGGCAGTACTTCCAGCTCCAGCTCTTTCGCCTGCAGAGTGGGGAATCCTGCACCTCTGGCGGATACGAAGGATGCGATGGAGGCGTCAAGCATGAAACCCCAGCAGCAGCTGAGAAGATAGCGTAGAGGGCCTGTGTCAGCACCCACATTGTCTAGTACATCCAGTATCTGTATGATACATGCACAGGAAGTCATGACTATCCTGTGGTCTTAAACCTGTGTACACCCATAAGCTTTGACCCATACCTGGGCCGAGGTAGTTCAGCACATCGAGGAACCATAGCTCAGGTGTTATGAGGAACATGGTCTGACTAGCCTTCTTGGCAACTTTGCCGGTACCTGTATATATATATATATATATATATATATTTTTTTTTTTGTTTCATGACAGTATTACTCTCTAAACGAGAAACACAAGAACCCTGACTTCTTCACCTCTGGTGGCCGGAGGCTGGTGGTAGCACATGTTTGGCCATCGACAGTGATACTGCTCAGGCTGAAGGTGTCTATCTTGAGATTCTCTCCATCCTGGATGAATGAGCTCCGTGGTTTCAGGAGATCCTTAACCAGGTCCTGTGCAAAAGACTCAGCTATAACCTTGATGGCTCCAGCCTCATCGACTGCAAGCATACCTCGCATCGTCGCCTTCTCCTTGATGCCCATCCCCTTGTTTACAGTCTTGGCCTCGTTAATGGCCGATTGTCCTACCGTATCAGTGTTCCCGGTGAGATCTCGGGCTGGGATGGTACCTCGGATCTCCCGCAGGTCTCCCTTCTCATCGAATTCACGGAAGGCATGCCTCGCCCAAGTGAGCAAGATCGCCTAGCTCTTTGCTTTCCAGGTCTGTGAGTGACACAGTATTGTCATATACAGACGGCTTAAACCTACTAGTCATACATCCAGTGAAATAGTTGTGCATAGGAGGACCACGCAGTCGGTCAAGGGAATAGGTCAGGGTACTGATCCTCTCTGCAGGGGCATGCCTTGTTGGCGGTCCACCATTCCTGGGCATTGGCGATCCTCAGTCCGCATGCTCGACTATGGGCTACACACCGCCCTCCAGCACGCCATGCCTCATATGCTGCAAGGGTCTCGTGATCCATCTCTTACTATACAGAGGAGTTAAACGTAGGCGACGATGATCTCAGCCATTGCACTCGTTGCTAGGCCTAGAACCGCGGCCTCCATTAGTGTAACATGTTCACCCATGATCGTGGCGGCAACAGTGTCGGAGGCACCACTGAGGGCGATATTTGGGATGGGGTGAGTTATTCCGAGACAGTGCCCGCCCACCCCACTCACCACTGTAGCGAGGATAGCTGCAGTGGCGGCAGGAAGAACCTCATTTCCCCCTGTCATCTTCACCACGGCCACATTCGCCGCCACGTTACTGGCGACATGGACTGACAGAGGTTTTGCTTTGGTCAGTAACTTCCGTGTCTTGGTTCGCAGCAGGTGCTCCACCTTCTGAAGACTCGCCTGGCTCTCTGGCAGTTGCTTTAGGATCTGTACCATTGACGTCATTGTTTAAGCACTGAATATACAACGTGGTTAAACGTCTGCGTCCCCTGTCAGGAGAGTTAATAAGATCTTCCCAGTCTGCGTCTGCCAGGTGGCTGTGTTGGTACGCAGGAATATTCATCTCTCTATTGAGACATCTTAAACATGTCCGGGCTCACGCTATGCGAGAAGTACTATGATGTCTTCTGGAGGGAGTTGAAGGACTACAAGAAGAAGACACAAGATGAGCTCGCTCAGCTCTCCGGTTCTGAGCTGACAGAGGAGCTGATAGCTGTGAAGCTCTATCTAGGATTTGGCATGGGACATATCTGCTTCCTCGAATACCATATCATGGGCGGGAGTATCGTCGAGCAGCTCCTGCGAGCTAAATGTTTCTACAAGGATCGGGAGTATCTGTCAGATGTGTTCCAGCAGTTGCAGAACACCAGGGCGTCACCAGACTCAGAGCTGAACAAAGCTCTGCAATACTATAAGCTGGAAAAACGATACGCTGCAGAACCCTCTATCCCATGGATGTGCAATTTTGGCAGCGGGTATAGGGGCTGTAGGGCATGCCAAGCTGGTTCAGTGTCTCACCATGGTCCCCCCTGCTACTGTAGATACATGATAGTCTTATAGCTGATTTGCTGGCGGCGGAGTAGGCTGATCCTGAGCGCCACGATAGCTAGGCCTGACACCACGCGTAGACCTACCATGGGAAGCGGTGTCGTGTCGACTGGCTGCAGTGTCTGGGCGCCTGGAGCTGCTGTGTCGACTGGTTGTAGTGTCATGGTCGGAATGACTGCATGGCTCATACCACCGGTAGATGCGTTGATAGTAGTGTTGAAGCCGAAGTCGACACCGAGGGAACTCCCCTCGACTATCATGTTGTTATAGCCCCTGACTTGGAGGTCCTCGATGTTCACGATCATGTGGCTCGGAATCAACCATAGGTGTGGCGAAATAGCAAAGTCAAGTTTGCGATGGGCTTTCTGCAACACCTGCTGGAACTTAGCAGTAAGACTACTGGTGTCTGCCACGATGATCATATCCTCAACGAGACTGATGAACATGGCCTGGACCTCTGCTCTGCTGACACCATCTATGGAATGCCGCAGATGGGTCTGTGCCGTAAGGCGGCAGTAGCACAGTGCTTCCAGGGACTGGTTGGTCCAAACGATCCCTGCTGGTGTGAGGCTTGATGTGGTGTGTGGGACAAAGCACTTCCACACATCTGGATAGTCCTGCCTCAAGCCAGTGATGTGCATATTTTGCACCAGCGCTCCAGGGTCGACGTTTGGATCGAACGAGAATGTCGCTGTTTTCCGACGGCCTACTCGTCGGGGTGTCCGTTAGGGGAATCCTGAGTAGTCACGTCTCGGGTCACCGTACATAACCCCTAGACCGCTGTTGTCACCACCATGCCACCGATAGTCTGGGTGAGCGCTGAACTCTCTCTCTCTCTCTCTCTCTCTCTCTCTCTCTCTCTCTCTCTCTCTCTCTTTCTGTAGTCTGCTGGCTACTGAGATGCTATGAATGTTGAGCTGTGGGTCGAAGGCCTTTGTATCAGAGAGGTTTGCACCCAGCTCATGGAGGATTCGTCACACCATGAGGTATACGTGGAATCTGAGACAGCTTGCGATGAGCACAGCTTCAGGAGTACCAGAATAGGAGTGAAGCAGGGTGGAACTTACTCCACATCCTGCCGTGGCACCCCACACGGCAAAGTTCAGCTGCTGATTCCAGGATGAGCAGCCATCCAAGTATGAGCTTGCTTCGCATCCTTGATGGTGATGGGGCGGTTGGTCAGCGGTCGTTGGTTGATGGAGAAGCTGGTTTGGGACCGTCCATCCACTGTGATGGAGAATGGTGTTAGCTCTGGTGTATCATCCAGTAGACCACTCAGGCCAGTCAAGGGTGTACCCAGGAGGGGCGGTTGGCTCCGGATGACTCTCATTAGGTTTAGTGGGAAGGCCATCTATACTGGTGTTCCTAAAGCTACCATACAGGCAGCACACTATTTGTAGTCGTCTCGACTCCAGAGACCAGCAAGGCGACCTCGCGTAGCATCTCGTTTTTTAACTCCTCCATATCAACCCGCCCGCTGGAGACTTTGAGGTATAGCTGTTGCACTTAAGGTTTCTCCGTGCGGTACAGGGCTTGGACCTTCTATATATGTTGGTACTCTTCATCAGTGACCTGGCCATCCTCGAGAACTTTGCTGACAGACTCGTCGATAGTCCATAGCATACTCTGTGCCAGTGCCACGTACTTAGCATGCTTCTCCAGCCTCCTTGTGATCTGCCGCTGCCCCACCCCAAGCCTGTGGCCAAGACAGTGGCGGCTAGTGTCACACCACCCAGCGGGATGGCGACGATGGCCCCCACCCCTGTAGCGAGAGTGGCCACAGCTGCCAGCCCAGCACTGGCTCCAATCACACCCGCAGCAGTGGTTGTATGCGCGAGGACGTTGTAGGCTGTCTTATATCGCCTGCGCGTTCTGATGTACTTTTCTGCCTCATGGCCGAGATTCTGTCTGATGGTATCTATCTGCTGGAGTCGCCAGCCGTGGATGGTACCGCCCTCGTCAGCCATAAGGGAGGGGTATATTTCTTGTGGCTTCCGCCACTGATTTTGCCATAGTATACCTGGAGATTAAACCTGCATCACCTGCAGAATCTGCTCATGGGTCATAGAATGGTACATTTTGGAGAGCTTGGCGAACCGTGCCAGCTTTCTGGTTTCGAGACAGATGTCTCTTAGACAGAGGTCATCCAGCACTATGTCGGGTGCCAGTAGCTTTCTGAGACGTGACATCTAGAACTTCACCTTATGACCAAGATAGTAGGTCCGCCGCTGGATGGATTTCTTGGTCTTACACTTCTGCACCATCTCCTCTTCCCAATGTATGACAGCTGGCTCATCCTCATCTGTGAAGACACCTGGCTCATCGTCGTATGTGAAGACATCTGGCTCATTGTCCCGCTTACTCTCTGGCTCATCCTCATCCGTGGTCTCCGCTGCATCGTCTGCGGTCGCTGCTACATCTGGCTCATCGTCGTATGTGAAGACATCGTCCTGCTTACTCTCCTTCAGGAGGGCCTGACAGTATCGGGAACCTTCACTGTTCCTTCGCCTCCTTGCAAGACTAGCATTCCGTTGATACCAGCTCTCCCTCTGTAGTCACTCTCCCTCTTGTTACAGTGCGAGCATCTGCTGGTTTAAGGCCTTTATCTGTGCCGGGGTCATAAAGGGGCAACCCTGTAGCAGGCTCTTCATCATCTTGGCGAAGTTCAGATATTCCTGGTGTGATATCATGTTGTCATCAGGTCAATGAGTAATAAGAGTGTAAACTCTAAATGGGCGTCCGATATCCCATCCGTGTTGGCATATATGTTAATGGAGGGGGCTGTCAAACAGGTGATTTACAGATGTGAACAGGCTAGGATTTATGGCTTTCCATAGGTTGCTGTTGGCACCTGGGAGATACTCTATCACGTCCCGGCCGACTTCTACCAGTGAGCTGCTGTGTGCACTGCCCGGAGGTTGATGTAGCACATCGCCGTGTATGTATGTTGTGCCCCGCTGGGGCACCTTGAAGAGGATCCATTCTACACGGTACTGTACCACCCGTCTCCCCACTAGAGAGGATGAGATTACGTTCTCACCACCGGAGAGCAGCAGTCAGACAATCAGCATAGTTATATGTTTTGTTTAAACCCCTCCGATAGCGTGTTATGGAATCCATATTTGCTCACTCGACTGGTCTTGCTGACCTGGCAGATGTGTACGCAGTTGATGTTGTCAAGGTAGAAGAGAGCGATGGCAAGTCATTCGCCCTACAGTACGAAGCAAGCTCAAAGGCATTCTCCCTCCACCCCATTGGTGGTGATGAGGGGGAGCTGCTCACAGACCTCAAGGATGTGACGAAGGAGCACCTGGGTCGCAACATAAATGGCCACAAGATCGTGTTTCTGTACGATTTCCCGAAGAGGAAGTACATCCTCGGGCCGTTGATTGAGCTCTCAGATACAGAGGTGGCAGACATCAACACCCTAAATAACAGCCTCAGCTTTCATCTGGTCAAACCTTATTCGAGCGGTGCCCCACGGATGGCCCATGATGGCCTGCTATTGACCCTGGCAAAAAACCTGCAGTTCATATTTGAGAAGAATGAAGTGTGGTACCGCGTTGGACCTGGGGGTGACTGGCAAACATGGTTGCCCCTATATATGTCTCCTGCAGTCATTGACATAGAGGTTACTCCCCTCTCCACTGGTGTGAAAAAGGATGGGACAGTTCCTCCCTCCCTCCCTCCCTCCCTCCATGCCTGCCTGCCTCCCTCCCTCCCTCCCTCCCTACCTCCCTCCCTCCCTCTCTCTCTCTCCCCCCCCCCTCCCTCCCTCCCCCCCCTCTCTCTCTCTCTCTCTGAGATTCTGGGAATGCGGTGTTCAATGTGTAATATCGCTTCAAAAGCTTGCACAAAGTGGGCGAAGTTTATTTAGAAATGATTACGGGCTAGCTAGATATTGAACCATCAATTAACTATGTTCTTATCACTGGATCATCCGTCTCCGAATGCATACATACCTGCTCATGGTTGCTTTCCACGTCCTATACTAGCGGCGTACAGTTTCCATGCTTTCGAACTATGTTTATTGTTAGGAAATGAAATGGTGAGACAGGATTTCGATAAATTTGACGGAAATCACGTGTACTACTTTGGCTTATATGATTGATCATATCTAAACCTTGCATGAGTAAGTTATTTATAGCCAGTGCCGGGTTTCCTTCTAAGCTAAATAAGTTGTGGGCCTAGGGTATCAACACACGAGGGGCCTCTAAATTCGTTAAATAATAATTGTCTATGTAAAAATAAAAACTACATTTACAAAATACCTTAATTATACTACTATTCTATTCCCATACCCAGGCCCGAACTTATGGGAATGCTTGCAAACAGATCACATTCCCAGGACCGCTAACTGTTTAAGGGCACCTAAAAGTAATTTAAGTGTATTTTTATGCAGGAAATCGTGTCGGATGGCTTAATAGGCTCCCAGAGTCTACGCGCGACTGTGACGCTATTTGAGGCTTTTCCTGACAGCGCATCTAATTTTCTAGACGGACATTCGAAAGCAATATTTTTCAGAAAAATTTGTGAATTTCGACTGCCAAGCCTCAGGTAATAATTTGAAAAGTGAGAACCCAACAATTTCTACCGGCACTGCCAGGTTGTAATAGATTTTGCAGTAACGGTATAGAACGCATTAGATTTTAGCATATGAATCGTGCATAAAGGGTAGTTGTTAACAGTCGGTTGCTAGTGTGTAAAATGAGCATTGTTGAATATGTAGCGGTTGTGTGGGTGTGTCTTACAGTGGCTGGTTGTGCGCAACGGTTGAGTATTAGTGTGCGCGATTGTTTGCGTGCGTGCGTGCGTACGTGTGTGTGTGTACGTGTATATGCGTGCGTGCGTGCATAGCTAGAAATGTATCCCTGTTATAGTACCGTATTCATCCTTTACAAATATGGTTTTATTGAATTGCTTCCATTTGACCTCTCAGAATGGGTGATGGTGGTATATTGGGTTCTGAGGCTGCGGTAGCACGAACGCGTCCTACAGCTGCATTCAATTCTTCTCTGGCCACTGTCGCTTGTTCTCTGCGAGAGTCCTTAGTTCCCGCGGGATCTTCGTAAGCCTGGTTTTCACATTCACTAAGCTGAGGCTAAGCTGAGCGTAAAATTATCGTGCGTGAAATGTCACGCGCGAGACGGCTAGAGAAAACACGATTAAATGTTTTCGTTTGTTTGTCTGTATATATGTAGGGTAATCAGTCTGTCCCTCCGTCGGTCCATCCACTCATCCTTTACCAGCCAATTTTTCCTGTCTATTGACGCATCATTGTACCATCTTTCCTGTTTTGTCCCGTTTGTCTCTATGTCTCTCTGGCTATCTGTCTAATTGGCACCCCACCCTATGGTACCCACAATCATATATATATATAATAAACAAAGACATGTCTGCCTTCAAACCAAAACAATCAACGCAATACTTTGATTTGACATTTCAGTATTTTAATGACATGCTTAAAAATTAATTGAGTAATTGAACTCAACATTCATAAGGCGTGCCCAAAAATCATTGTACAACATTGAAAAACGTATGTCTAACCTGAATTATTGCTCGAACTAAGAAATCTTGTGGCAAAAGCATAATCATGACAGGATAACGGATTTTCTGTGAACTGGGTCTGCATAGGTGTATAAGTTTGGGTTTCTTTTTCTTCTTTTTCACGTTGGACATCCCTATGCTGATATTCCATACCCGCCTTCATTACATCTTGACATACTTTCAATTTAATTTGGGCCTGATGTTCTAGGGGCAATCTCTTAACGGTTTGAGCAATTAAATTGAAACACATTTCAACTTCATCTATTTGTTGATGAGAAGGCTGTAGGCGGCTGTTCCGACGCTCGTCCCGCTCCTTCTGACGTTCTCGGACAACACTTACCAGACTATCCATGCCTTCTTTCCTTTTCTTTTCCTTCGGAATCACGTCTATTCCATCTGATGGGCGTTTCTGACCTACGACTGACGAGCAGCTGGGTATTAGCGGCGTTGTCTCCAAACTATCCATTGCTGATAACTCGATGTTTGCGGTGGTATTGCAGATGTCGCTATCATTTTCCATACATACGGGCCCTGTTATGATTTCGTCTTCAAATTCCTGAGTCGCCTGGGTTTCTTCCTCACTAGAACTGCCCTCACACGGCATTGTTATGTCCTCACATGAGGAAGGAAAGCTTGATGATGTTCTGCAAAACAGAAATAAAACTACTTATCTCATATGTACAACAGATCTTTATAATTGCGCACTGAAAGCACATTTGTGTGTTCAATTACACGGCAGCAATATAAGTATTCTCACAAATTAAGACTGCATTTCTGGATAATGATATCAAAACATCATCTTTTCAGAATTCAATTGCATTGATGTATATCACCATGTACCAAGTTTGATTCCAATCAGATTAACCATTGCTGAGATATAAACCGTAACATAAATGTTTAGGCCACCACCACCGCTGCTCTAAAAGTGATACCTGTATCGATCCTGCTTTACAGATGTTTAGCTCACCTGGCCTGAAGGGCAAGTGAGCTTATGTTGTGGCGGCCGTCCACCGTCTGTCCGTCCGTCTGTTGTCCGTCATCCATCCATCATCCGTCCGTCCATCCGTCAATGCTTCATCTTCTTAACACGTTAACAGATTTTGACTAAACTTAACGGGAAGGACGCTACGGTGGATGTCTCCAGAACGTCTAATCAGATTTTTGATTCATCAATTTTTTTCGGGTCATAATCTTGGATTTTAGCTCACCTGAATAGATAGACGCTTGAACAGTGATACGCTTTCAATCTTCTTCTTCAGTTTGACTTGGATTTTCTAAAGTTCTTCAAGCATCTACTTCTGAAAAGCTTAGAACTGATCTTCTTCCCCTTAACAGATTCTAAGTAATATAGCTTTGAAGACCATTTGCTAGGGGCTATCTGCTTATGTGGAAACAAATCCTATTGGGCAGCTGGCCGGTGTACTTACTTGCATTTATTCGGAAATGGAATTAAGAACTCCAGTTCCTTTGCAAATCTGTAATCTTTTACTTTCTTGGCCCCTTGGCCGCTTTTCTTGCTCTTTGATTTCTTTCACCATGCGACGAAGGCATCGCGCATGTTTTTCCATTTTTTCTGACAATGTTCAGCTAGAAGTCAAAATAATACTAATAATGATAATAACAATAATAAAATAATAATAATAATAATAATAATAATAATAATAATAATAATAATTCGTTTATCCTTTTTGGACTATAGCTTTTAGTTACAGTGTCGGGGAAAACGACAGTTGCAAATATAGTCAGCGAGGCGTGTGATGTAATTTGGAACCGCCTCCAGCATGCGTACATGCCAGTACCTACAGAAGAACAATTGAGGGAGTCTGCTCAAGAGTTTAAGAACATTTGGAACTTTCCAAATTGTATTGGATCCATTGATGGAAAACATGTCGTGATACAGGCCCCTCAAAATTCTGGTGCGCAATTTTTCAATTACAAGGGTGTGTTTTCAATTGTTCTCATTGCTCTGGTTGATGCGCGGTATCGTTTTATTGCAATTGACGTTGGTGGATATGGTAGAAATAGTGATGGTGGCATATTCGCCCATTCACTTCTTGGACAGTCCTTGGAGAATGGGACCCTGCATGTGCCGTCGGACTCAGTATTACCAGGAACAGATGTATCAATGCCACATGTGATGGTAGGAGACGAGGCATTTCCGTTAAAAAGTACCTCATGAGACCATACCCTGGGAGAAAATTGACAGAAGAAAAGAAAATCTTTAACTAGAGACTCTCGCGAGCCAGAAGGGTAGTAGAGAATTCGTTTGGAATTCTATCTGCGCGATAGAGGATCTACCAGCGAAGAATACAACTAAAACCCGACAATGTGGAGAAGCTAGCTGGGACCCGTGCTTCTGATGACGCATACAAACTCGGCGATAGGCTTAAAGACTATTTTGTCGCTGCAGCAGGCGAGGTTACCTGGCAAACGGAAATGGTGCGAAGAGGAATTGTTCAGTGACAGTGTACGTGATCTTGTTGTATAACATTCTGTAAAACCAGTCCATAGCAGAACATTTTACAGATCAGTGAATTCGGCAAAATAACAAGACATTGCTAGTGCGCACGCACGCACGCACGCACGCACGCACGCACGCACGCACGCACGCACGCACGCACGCACGCACGCACGCACGCACGCACGCACGTACGTACGCACGTACGCTCGCTCGCTCGCACACACACACACACACCCCTCCCCCAACATCATCCTCTCCCCCTCCCGCCTTCACTCTCTCCACCTCCTCTTCCTCTCTTCCCCTCCTCACTGCCATCATCTACGTCCCATTCCATCCTCCTCCAGATCCCCCTCCTCCTCTTCCTCTCTTTAAGACCCTTTCTTGCTTCCCCGTGTCGTTGTCGTCAACAACATGGACAAACAACATGCTTATCAAATTTTTAAATATTTATGCATTTATGACATTATATGCATTTATGATACCTGGTCGCTCAAGAGCGTTGCCAATAGCTTTCCATATGTTGCTTCTTCTCTCGGAATCTTTGTAGTACCTATTTGTGGCATCATACAGTTCTTCATACTTTGCAACTTCTAATATTAATATTTCTTCTACTTGAACATGCTGCTTTCAATACGGACATGCAATGAAATAAGGGTCGTTTCCAAAATATACGCGCGTGTTTTATCGTTTTGTATCGGTTCAGCTTAGCACATGTGAGACAGTATGTTAGGAATACATATGTACGATTTTTCCTATCGCGCACCTTAGCTTTAGCTTAGCCGTAGCATAGCGAATGTGAAAACCAGGTTTGACATAATTTTATCCAGTCCGGATTATTTTAGGGCGATACACGCACACTCGTAATACAATGCGCACATTCAAGTCTCATTTCTAGAGTATCCATCCATCATCTTACCTCGTATGACGTCATAATCAGCCCAGCGCGTGCATGATGACGTCACAATCATTACGTCACAAAGGGTCCCATATAGACCGTCATCAAATCTCAAATGGTCCGACACGTTGTATGAATTGTATGTCTTTGTGATTCTTTGCCATTTAATAAACATGCTGTTGAATATTTTGAAACTAATTTGACTGGGCGCTGTTGCTGCCTTAGGCAGCAACAGCACGCAGTCAAATTAGTTTCAAAACATTCACCTTCTTGCCTGTGTGCTTTTTTGTAAATTGATAGTGATCGATCGATCACAACACGAGCGAGGTGTGGGTGGAGCTTAGCTAGGGATGGGCGGGGCATGGCTAAAACCGGATAGGTCCATTCTCCTTCATATGAAACCTTTACCCGAAGGACGCCATGAAATGAAATCATTCCGCCATTACTGTCCCATAACAAGTAGGCGCCCGTCTCTTTAGAAGTGCCTCGCATCGATGGATCTATAATCGGCTATTTCCAATCATTCATTAGTGGCAATCATACTATTTACATCGACATTAGTATAGTTAGCGGTGTGCTAGTGAACGATGCCAGCTCGGTAAAAGTGCCAAAATTACAGGGAAATTATTCTCTACTCTTGCGTGTAATTCTAGACCGAGTATGTACTCTCGAAACACAAGTGAGCACTTTAATGTCAATGATTAGAGGCCTATGCCATGGGCGTCGCGAGCCACGCATCGTACACATCCACAATGAGCCTGTGATATATCTACCCAAGGGACCACCCAACGTTAGACTGATAATGCAGGTTACTGCGCTGGCATTTAACCAATAGTGGGCCGTATTTGCCTGGTATTGGCTCTGGGTAACGGTCCGGTAACCTGTGTTTTCAGGGTAGCAGTCAGAGTTTTATTGATGGATAAGACAGACGGTTATCCAACCAACTGGCTTAAAGATATACCAAAACCACGACAACAAAATGACTTCATATGAGATATACTTATATGAACCCTGTCATCCCAGATTTCCTAGATTATCAATTTCAAGGTAACTACACAGGTAAGCTGTTACACATTTTAACAAATTTGACAGAGAGCTTCCAGTCAAATAGGTTTCAAAATATTCAACAACATAGTTCTCTCACTGTAAATTATTTTCTTTGTATTTGGTATTTCGGGTTAAAAGGGTCCAACTTCATTCATCACTTCGTGTTATTCACCAATGTGGCCATGTAGTGAATAATCGATGCTATGATGCTATAAAAAGGATCTGCCACTCAGCTATAATCGCGGATGCCACGCAAGAATCTATTAATCGTGTAAAAGCGTATTAGCCGGAATTACATTCTCGAGTGCTTTTTTATATTTGCTTCACGTATCATCTTAGAAATTGCTATAATAGATCACTCAGAGTCCGCAGAAGCTGGGTCCGTCCATCATCCTGAGCCAGACATCAAGTGCATTCAAAGTGTCCACTCTATCAGCCACACCGCAAAACATTGACAGCGGACATAGTGACGGTGTAACAGGAATTCAATCTTAGACTGGCTTAGCTATACATGCTGATCAATTGAGTCAACTTCTTATTTTAGACTCAATAAATAGACGGTATCTTTAAAATGAAATTACTATAACACGATATGACGTTAGAGTTGAAGATGGGCATTTTCACTTAATAAAACCATTGATTTCACTATTGATGAGCGCCTTATTTTGAGACTTTTGTTTCTCATGCAATGAACACCGTTGCTATTATGGGGAGGCAAGTATAGAACAGGAGCGTATGCAGGATTTAGCGATGCACCCAACATTCTGATAGATCGCTGCTTCAAGCATATGAACCATCAGTGATTTGGATCTAATTCAAGACAGGGTTCGTACACCTTTCTATGTTTGAAATTCCATGACATTTCATGACCGAAATTAACAAGTTCCATGACTTCCAAGAATTAATATCTAGAGAATTTGTGTTTATAACGTAGCCTACGATCTAAGTTATTCTGCAAATGTCTGAAAATTGTATCTTGGAACAACCAAGCCTCGCCCTTGCTTTGATAAGCTGTTGTCGTGATTTTAACTGGATAGAGGTGACGACTTCAATTTATGCCAACAGATTTCTTTTATTTTCCATGATCACCATTTTCCATGACTATTCCATGACCTATGATAAAAAATGCTGATTTTCCATGACTTTCCAGGAATGGAATTTAAATTCTCAAATCCCATGACTTTCCAAGATTTCCATGACAAGACTATGACTAGGCTGTTGGCAGGTGTCTCTCTGTGTCAGCACCGTACACACTGGGCCGATTACTTGGGACGAAATACCATTTTAGTTTTCTGTCTACGATGACACACATCAAGAAGACGAGGCTCAGTTGAATGCAGTGTGGTGTATGCAGTCCAGCAACCTTTTCGCAAGGTTACGACTTTGTCAGGACTAACACGAGGTGTTGAATATGTGGAAAAGCACGCATTCTGCAGAACATGTTCTGATCCTATCTCAGGTAGTTGTGATACCAATGAAACAGAGACGTCCGTTTCTAACCATGCCACTCCAATTTCCATCTAAGCTCCTTCCACTTTTTGCACAGGTTGTAATCAATTTGAAACTTTGAAAACTGAATTCTTAGAATATAAATTTCAAGGTAATTCTACACGTAAGTTGTTGAATATGTTGAAACTAATTTGACTGGAGTTTATGGTTGTTGTTGACTATGACGGCACCAGCTCCCTTTCAAATTAGTTTCAAAATATTCACCAGACAGTTAATTTAATTACAAATTGAGCAAAAACGTACAATTTTTACAATATCGTGTCATGCTTTTTTATTATTGTGACAGAGATAAGCCATTATGAGCATGACGCCAACTAACATGTGGTGTATTTGATTACGATGTCAGATTCGTGAACGCTTGAACGACAGATGCAGCATGAGGGTAATGTAAACGCATCAGGCGAATTTTAGAGATGAAAGAAACAACAATGTTGACAAAGTAGATGGCTCATTTATTACCGTGTCAATCGAATATCGTCTCAATAGCTATCATCGTGACAACCTAATCTAAATAGCATTAGGAAGCTCAGCGAATATCCCACTATGACCTTGATGTCATCGAACACGTGGTACATTTGATTATGATGCCAGATACTTGATCAATTCTTTGCTGTTGCATGGGCAAGCGGAGTGATCATGGCACAGCGAATTTAGGAAGTGGGGTGGTGCAGAGGTGCTCGCCCTTCCCTTTCTTAAGTGGGTGCACTTTTAACCCTAAAATAAGATTTTTATGCTACTGGCGCTGCTGGAAATGTCTTCTAGTGCCATCTAATTTCCGAAAATTGCAGGAGGAGAGTCCCCGGACTCCACCCTGTCTTCAGACAGGACCCACCCCAACTTGCGCACCCTTCCCTCTAGTAAAACATGCTCCTGCATGTCGTATGAGGACAATTTAAATTTATCATGCGTATGTTAGAGATGACCGCCCTCCGCCGAAAACAAATTACAATGGGAAGATAGCTTAGCGATATTGCGCTAAGAATATCTCCAAGGTAGAACGATTTTTATGATCCTCTCCTCTTAAACGCCAAGTGAAATTCCATCGCAATGCCATGGGATTTACCAAGATTGTAATAACAGTGTCTTTATACGATCTGGTTGATTTCTCTGTGATAAGTTGCTGTAATTCTCTCACATCTGTCTTCTGCTCATCATCAATTGCCCGATAGAGAACACGGACTTCACAATTTCCATTTAGAAGCTTTGAGCTGTGAGCAGGTACCAAATGCACGGGACTTCCATCAACTTTGTGAATAGATGGCATTTGCTTGTTACACAAATCGTGTGAGCTGTTTGTTCAATTCTAATGAACTCATCTATCTCCCACACCTCTATGCATTTAATTTAAGACTACCTAGTTATGAGGCAATATCTTAGCTCTATGATATGTATGCGTATCGTAGGATATAAAGGGGCATATATAATTTAAGGGGCATGCTGTCAAAAGATCTCAACCTATGTCACCCCTCTCGCTCTATTTCTATCCATCTGCACTCTCTTTCTTCTCTTTTCCTTTCTCTCTCTCTCTCTCTCTCTCTCACGCCTTCTCTCTATCCCTTCTCTGCTCTTCGCTAGTAACGTTGAAGAGCGACGGGATGAACGGCTCTTCTGATTGGTCGAAAGCAATATCTGAATTAGACTACGAGAAGATTTTTCCGCCAAAAATACTCGAATAGTATTGGTTGATAGCGTTTTTTCAGCATTACTGTGGGCCAATATATCCAAGGCCTCTGACAATGGTGACTGAATAAGCGGCTGCTCTGATTGGCTGCGAGGGCTCACGGATCCTACATTTGGCCACGTCCCCTGCACCTGTCCATCATCTAAAAATCCTCATCCCCAAGATGTGGCAAAGGGATGGGCAGCTGTTCTGATTGGTCAAAAGGTTATGACATCATCAGTGGCATAATACATTTTAATAAGGCGACGTCCACTTTATTTTCCACCCAAAATACTTGAATCTGATTGGCCGGGAGAGCGCAATAGAAACATTGGTGGGAGAAAAGTGGACACTGTTTATTCTTCTCCGCGAGGGTCTTTGTTCCAGCAAGATCTATTTGGACATGAGTGTATCCCGTCTAGATTCTTTTAGGTCTGTATATATACACACATTCAATTATCCTTCATGAGAAAGCTTTAACCGAAGGAAGGCTAGGGACTGAGATAGTTCCTTCATGAATGTCCATACACATTTGGGTTCACATCTCTTTAGGGCGCCTTGCCTCCCTGGATCTATAATCGGCTCTTTCCAATCGCTTGTTAGTGGCAATAATACTATTTGCATCAACATTAGTATAGTTAGAGTTTTGATAGTGAACAATGCCTACCAAGGAAAAGCTACACAATTACACAGAAATTATTATAGATGTTGCTTGTATTTCTAGAAAGAGTGGCCTGCCAAGATACATAAGTGAACAATTAATGCGGATGATTAGAGCCCCATGTCACAGGCGTTGTTAAAGACACAGCATACAAATGTCTTAGGCAGCAACAGATTCCCGGCAAGCTAGCTTCAAAATATTCATGAGAATAGTTCTCTCATTGCTTTATTTTGTATTTGGTATTTCATGTTAGAAGGGTTAGCCTTAAATCAGCACTTCTACTTAGTCAGTAATGTGACTGGGTGGCGAACGGTCGATGCTATACTAATGATCAATTACTCAGCTATCATCGAGGATACCACACAAGTATCTATCAATCGTGTAAAAGCGTATTAACCAGGAATTACATTCTTGAGTGCTTTTTGGGGCATTTGCGTCACGTATCATCTCAGATATTGCTATAATAGATCACTCAGTCTGCAAAAGCTGGGTCTGACAATCATCCTGAGCCAGACATCAAGTGCAGGAAAGGTGTACACTCTGTCAGCGCCAAGACAACCCCCTGACAGTGGACATAGTGACAGCGCAACAGGCTTCCATCTAAGAATGGCTTAGTTATACATGGTGTAAATGTGAACGGACAAACGTAATCCAGAAACAACTTCTTATCTTTGGCCCATGTATGTCAGTTCTCTAAGCCTCAATACAAAGACTGTATCTTGAAATTGAAATAACATGCTATGTATTCAATTTATCTGCGCCAGGTTTTTGCCCTGGCAGCGAACTCTTTTGATATATCAGAATGCCAAGTGCCTCACGAAATCCCACATACGTTCATGCCCCATACTAATTTTCACATCGCAAGTGATGTAGATCGAATCCATCGGCCATTGGTATGTGTCTATCTGTGTCTTACTCTGTACATATTGGTCTAAGTAAAGATAGGTAAAAACGATTTCAGCTTCGCGTCTACAATTCAACACACCAAAAAGGTCAAGGCCGATGGAATGTTTCAGTTTCTCCGTCAATCATATGATGTCATAATCATCTACAAGGCGTATATGCTGATGTCATAATCAATTACGTCATGAATGATGTTATTAAGGTCGCCCAGAACGCTTAATTGATGACAGACTAGGTGTTGATGTACGAATTGTATGTCTTTACTGTTTAATAAACATTCTGTCGAGTAATTTGAAACTAATTTGACTGCGCGCTGTTGCTGCCATAGGCAACAACAGCACCCAGTCAAATAAGTTTCAAAATTTTCAACATTTTTCCGTATAGTTTTCAAGATATTTAGATTCAGGAAGTGCACAAATCGCTCGATTCCAACGGGAAAAGAGTGGGTGGAACGTAGCTAAAGATTGGTGGGGCATAGCTTAAATTGGATTCCACAACTGTGCAAGGAGTTCATGAACTTCCCATGCCAGCAAGTTTATGACTTTGTCAAGACTAACTCATGCCAAGATTTATTACACCGGTATTGAATATGTGGAGAAGCATGCATTATGAAGAAAATGCTCTAAGCCGTATCTATGAAGGGTACTTAAGTACGAACAAATCGGTAAATATGGCTTAAGTAAAAAACCTGCCTAAGTCTGTATCACCTACACTAGTTGAAAAGAGCTACAAGTAGTTAGTCGGGTTCACTCTTCGTGAATACGGCCCCTGATGTCTTCTCATATATGAGTTAGTTGCGATACCATTCAAAGAAATACTGTATAATTTGGTAACATATTTTTCAAATTTCATGGCTAAGCTACGTCACTATGATTGTGATAAACGTGTGACGTATTTAATTGTGACGTCACTCACTTGAGTGACGGGTCTGTTCCGTCTATTATATTATATTATATTCTATTATGTCAGTAATAATAGTGAATTATTTAATGCGTGTATTGCGCCGAAATAACCGTACATTGTTATTATTCCTGGCACTACGTGTGCCTTCCTCTTTATGTACGACAGTCAAATGTGCGTATAACAGACTTTTACTTTTGGGACCAAATCCCTCATATTTCATTAGGACAGATTATCTATATAGACTAGTAGCCAAAAACCCAATCTATTCGTGTTGAGGGTCTGGTATCTTTTGCTTGACTCTTGATTCATGAACTTCAGCCAATAACTTCATGATTTTCCAGGATGCCAAGAAAATAACGATCTAATTTGCCAGACATAAATTTCTTTTAAATAATCTACATTTAAGCAAATGTTTATAGGTCAAGGATATAACATTCCAGCAGAATCATGGCTGAACCTGGAAATAAAAGCATATCTTTTATTTTTAGATTGATTTCTATAACAAAGGGTGCCCTTTTTCATAATCTGCCAGGTGGATTTGAGTTCTCAGAATTTCAAAATGGTTTGCAAAATTGTGACCATTACATGTCTTTGGCTATAACTTCCTTCACACTAAACATAGGATACTAATTTGGCTGTCTAGATACAGGTTTTAAGGGTCAAGAAATCCATTGTAATGTCGTTTGCGGTTTACATAAGGAGAAATACAATATGACCGCCAATACAATATTGGTTCTAATCTACTTCATATTATATCTAGGATGATAATTCTGTTATCATGGTCATGGCGTTCCACGATAAAGACATCAATTTAAGTCACTTAGAAAGTTGGGAAAGTGTTAAATAATTATAAATATACTGTAGGTCTACTTTTCCATTGAAAATTTCATTATGATGGGAAATATAATGTGGGTGTTAAAGTCATTACGCGAGTGGCTAAACTAACCAACTAAAACAGTTATCCTACATGCCCAGATTGCTATCGTTCATGCACTGTCTGCACTCATTAGTTCCACGCAGTCCGGCAATGAAACTAGGTTGTTACTTTCTGGCATCACATATAATATATAACCAATCAAACGAGACTTACTACAATCTTACACCTCTACCAGGTACAAGTCACGCACCTTCATTAGTTCCATGAATTCCGGAAACGAAACTAGGTTATTACTTTATGCTAGCAACCTGTATTGTTACAGGTATAGAATCGTGTACACCTCAAGTTATGCACAATGCAGCTACATGCGCGAGTACTACACGGGGTGCCACTTTTGCGCTGACACCCGATAACATGAGAAGTTTAAGTATTATGCCGGTTGTACAGCTATATAATTTCTGATCCAGTTCTGGTGGATGTTGGTGTTCCAAATGAACGCTACATAATAGCGCGGTGATAGGGACTTTTAACATTCTCTGAAAACGCACGATTCGTCAGAGAGAGACACCACAGTTTGGGTGGTGATGATGAAGTTTCGTCCTGTTTTGGATTTCCATACGTTCCAACGTGCCCAACACCGTGTTACAGTAAGAGGCACGGGTGGGTGGGGTATGTGGGAGTGGTGTGTGTGCTTGCATGCTTTCGTTAACTATATACGCTACTGTTTTGCAATGCCAATGGATGGTCTGCCCGCGAGTGTTGATTCAATAATAACATGATTTTTCATATTTGCTGTACGCTATTAATGCAGAGGTACACAACATCACTTGTGTCATCCGAGACAACACTCATCTCACTCATCAGTTCAGGCACACAATCACCAGTAAACCATACCTGCAGAAGAAGGATATTGTCCGCTTCTTCACGTGTTGTTGTCAGATCTGTTCATTTTGCTACACCACCCATATTGCCGATCTCGACTGGGACAGCTTCATATCCAATCAGAACCAATCTATGGGTAGAGTATATGCATCAGTATTGAATGACTTATCCTCGGTTAGAAGGTTGACAACATTACCTATAGCTGCTTCTTATTTTCAGACACGCAATACTATCTTCTATGGTTGTAACTTGTTGTTTAATTGTAACTGGTGGACTTGGTTCAGTAGATGTCGCACTTCGAGACGGTAATTTGTACAAGTTTACTAACACCGAACAAATACTAGATTGTCCGTAATTTTTCATCTCCTTGGAATGGCGTATTTCATGTGTATTGCATTGTCCTCAACTGCGGGCCAAGTGAGTACACAGGGTAGTGCAGAACCACCCGTGATGGAGACGACAATGTTACTAGATGCTCTCACGGATACCGAAAAAGTTCTTTTAAGATGATTTCGATATGACTGCTCTCATTTCTCTTGTCAACTCGAACATAGACATAAAACGCATTTGTGCTATACACGGTTGTTACTAATATGGTAAACACTTTTTTGTAAGCCATCTTGGAATTTCTGACAGAGTTCATTCAACTGATCAAACCCTATTTGCACCACATCCTGGACATTGACGGCAGGGGTTCTCGCTTCATGAATCGAGTCAGAAACTCTTTTGGAATAGATTTCAGTAATTATAGGTAATACATACCATATCTAGCATAGTGCACATGACAAGCCGCAACCAAGTACGCAATCATTTTTTTAAATGCTTCTAGATGCAGTGGCCAATAATACTCTCCCTTCACCCTCACAAACATCATGATTATGAGAACAGGTTTCACTAACACACAGCAAATATCCTTTTGACTCGTAAAGAAGACCTCGCAGGGTTTCCTCAGCACGCATTACATACTGCTCGAATATTCTGCGGAAACCATTCCCAGTCAGTGGTTATTAAAGTGGTATGGGTTTAGTAAACACAGCAATACATCGCCAGCGATAGAAACAACATCAAAGTCTATGGCATACATGACAGCCATCATGAAATGAAATTCTATTGACTACCATATTGGATTCCCTATGATGTAATTTCGGAATTACCGTATAAATGGTTTCCTGGATTCCTTGGCGAGTAAAGCCTATATGTAGACACACAATTATCATCCTAGCTTTAAAGAAATGCTAATCTCATCTGAAATGTTGTATTGTACCGATAGATTATGGTTTATAGATAACATATCATCCATATCTTGTCACATTCCCTTATCTATATTACAATTATCGCCGTTGTAATATGAAGGACATGTTGAACAGTGATCGCCACCATTTTATCTCCTCAAGTGGAAGTGTCTGATGTCATGTAAGTGCCAATGCATTACATTCTTTATTATGTAATACTCATCCCGTTGAATATTTTGAAACTAATTTTACTAGAAGTTAACCCTGTGACAGCAACAACTTCCAGTCAAATTAGTTTCAAAATATTCAACGGCTTACCTGTATGATTGCTTTTGTACCACATTGCCAAACTAGAGCGTGTATCTCTATGATTGAGCGTATATACCGAGGCAGGCACGCTAGGGTTTTCTGATTGGTTGAAAAGTAAATCATGACAGCCATCATAAGCTGTAGAAGGGTATCAACATTTAGCTACTCAAGCCTGGATATCTTGCGTTGTCGGCATGATTAAAAGCTAAGGTATCAGGGATGGATTATGTGTGGCAAATTCTATCACATGAATGGTTAGTATAAGACAAGGTGAGATTTACTTTAAGTAATCAGCCAACCTCTGTTATTGGACCAGCATCGATCCAGTAACCTCCTTTATCATAGATTCATCCTATGGAATTGCCATCACTCGGTCCATAGGTTCAAGATTCAAGATTTATTAATTATTCCCAAGCAAGCTCTTTTCATAATAAATATTATTTTGGTTATAATTTGGCGTTATTTTCGGGTATTATCTTTCTGGATTATGTTTGTTTGCCGTGTTCGTGCGACAGTTACATCGTTTTTAGAATTGCGTAATAATTGCATTCATTAGCCGGCAAACTTTAGAGAGTAGCATCTTGTTATTACTCTAGAATGAAGGGGAAATTTTTAAATAATTTAGCCGCTTACGCTAGTAATTATATAACGTTTCCAATCGTAATTTATGAAAAAGTCACTAATTAAAATGTAATGAAACACATTTCAATTTCAAACAATATTTTTAAACTGATTTGACTGGGATCTATTGTAGCCTATGGTTTCAAAATATTCAACAGCTAACGGGTTTCAAAAATATTCAACAGCTAACGTGTCTTAAACTTTAGAGTATGCGACTTCGGGATTCATATGGTTAACACAAGTGACTTACTATTAAGAATGGTTTTATGGCAATACGTCTGATAAGGTGGTCGTATATAACAAGATCTACGACGGACTAAGGAACGCCTTTCTAGGCCACAGGTATTAATCTAGTCCTGAAAGCTATTTACCATCGCAAATAACTTGTATTAAGTGACCACCTGCCCGAAGTGCCTGCCTTTCGCTGGGCCACACAGTGACCGTAGTAGGCAGGTTTCAATCTACGTTATCAGGCGTTTCCCTGGCTACCATGGGCACGTTCGTTTAAATTACTGTCCAAGGAAGTGTCATTACTGTAATCAAGCAGATTAACCCCTTTATGCTCTGAACATTCCTGGAATCCAAATTCCAAGGGAAATCTGTTGAAAATTCTGAAACGAATTTGAAAGGAACCCGTTGCTGCTATATGCAGCAGCAGCAGCTTCCAAACAAATTAGTTTTAAAAATGTTCAATAGACCATTTACTGAATTGTAAATGAGTTGTTGAATTCAGAATTCAGGATTTAACGGGTTTAGAAGTGGCATCTTCTGTATTTGGTATCATGGGTGATTACATTATTTCCAGGAAATATAATTATTCTGTATGAGTGACTACTGAGAATATTAGGGTACGGAGTTGTGATTAATTAACTATATGTATGGTGGCTGATTAGGGACATCGTGCCTTCGCATTGTAGATCCAATTTTGAAAAGACAGTAGTAACACGATTAAGCCGGAACAATCAGAGATTGCAGACCCTCGCCCTCGCGTTTTTTTGTCACATTGTAAAGAGTGTTCAGATTTCCCGGATCTTTTTTGATTTTCTGAATTTTTTCGGATTTTAATAGTTTCTTCGGATTACGTCCAATGTTTCGGGATCTAGTGTATAGTCATACCCTTTCTTGAGTCAAGATTAGAGAAAAATCGGACCCGAAGTTTCCGAGATATTCATAGATCCAGAAGTTTATCCGAGCGGCATCAAGGTTCTTTTAATCAGGATCACGGTCAACGCGTGGAAATTCTCTGCACGGCGAGTTGCTTCTTTGTGTTGAAATCTGAGCTAGATCGGATTATTAGTTTTTGCGATTCAGCTACAGACGCTACGCTGGTACGCACGAACGCAAGCACGCGCGCACCACACGTGCATACACATAGGCACACACACACGCACACACGCGCGCGCGCCCAACCACCCACCCCGTCCCCTACCCCCTACCACACACACACACATACACACACACCTACACACACCTACACACAGCTACACGCACGCACGCACGCACGCACGCACGCACGCACGCACGCACGCACGCACGCACGCACGCACGCACGCACGCACGCACGCACGCACGCACGCACGCACGCACGCACGCACGCACGCACGCACGCACGCACGCACGCACGCACGCACGCACGCACGCACGCACGCATACACATACGCACACACGCACACACATACACACTCACACTGACGGGCAGACGGACGGACGAACGGCAAAGTGGTCGGCAAAACGGACGGACGGACGCACGCACACTCACACGGTCACTCGGTCGCATGCACGCACGAACGCACGCACGCACGTACACACGCACGCACAACACAAACACACACGCACGCGCGCGTGAATACGTGCGTGTGTGGGTGCCAGTATGACCGTCAACGCGTGCACGTGTGAATACGTGCGTAAGTGCCTACGTATGTCTTTCTCCCTTTTGAAACTCAACACAATCAAAGCTAATTTACCCAGCGGCATCGACATCGTGACTCTTTGCACAACCGACATATCAACGTTTTGATTGTAATTCCTTTTCTGATAATGCTATATTTATATCCGTCGTTTATCTCATGACAAGCATTAGACAAATACATGCATTAGTTATCAATTTCATCCGCCTCTTGTAACTGGAAAGACCATAGAATGACACTACCTAATGGAATTGTGATGACCTTTTAATATTTGTGTTAGAGTGTATTGTCACCATCGTAGCACTAGCTGTCTGTTCACGCATCTCCAGGGAACGATAACAATGCCGATACCTTAACCCTTTGAACTTAAATTTCATGACATCTATACAGGTATATTGTTGAATATTTTGAAACAAATTCGACAAGAACTGTCAGCAACAGGTTCCAGTGAAATTAGTTTCAAAATAGTCAACATAATATTTCTTATATGTTAATCGATTTATCGTATTTGGTCTTTCTGGTTAAGAGGGTTAAAACACAATCAATTGTAATTTATGTGTATCTGTCTGGGATTTTTGTGATAATAATTTACAATTATTAATATGGCTCGCGCTCAATACCTGAGAGTTTCATTGCTTTATAACATGTCAGTTATTTAAATAACTCAGGTGTGGAGCCTTATTTGCCTAAGATGGTTCAGGAGATGGTGTGTTATGCTTACCACCATTATGGCATCGTTTGTAGACGCATTCTATGTCGGAATAAGAGTTGGTCACAATAAACGTGGCTCTATGCCATGAAAATCGAACACCCCCATCAAGAAAATATATGAATTGTATGAGTTTGATGAAATTACAATTTGAAAGTACATATTCACAGCAAAATTACTGAAAATAAGATTGTTTAAATTATATACGTTTAGAGGTTTAAACTGTAAGCCTATATGTAATGAAACGAACTAAATCTTAAGCACAAGCCTCTATTTCAATTTCGCAACTTAAGAAATTATATTAATTTATATGGAATGAAATCATCATATGTTAAGATTTATTTCGTTTCATTACATATTGGCACATAATTTAAGCTTCTAAAAGCATACAATATAAAGAAATTTATTTTCAGTAATTTTTCTCTGAATATGCACCTTTAAAATATAGTTTCTGGGAATTCAGGTTTCAAGGTTTCCAATTCAATCGATTAGAACACGTGTGACATATGGGCTATAATAGCATATAATAGCTAGAAATGGGCGGAACATAGCGAGAAATGGGCGGAACATAGCGAGAAATGGGCGGAACATAGCGAGAAATGGGCGGAACATAGCGAGAAATGGGCGGGACATAGCAAGAAATGGGCGGAACATAGCGAGAAATGGACGGCACACAGCTAGAAAGGGTGGGGGCATAACTAGAAATGGGCGGGCCATGGCTAGAAATGGGCGTGGAAATATCTATAAATGGGCTGGACATAGCTAGAACTTGGTGGGACATAGCTAGAACTTGGCGGGACATAGATAGAAATGGGCGGGACATAGCTAGAATTGGGAGGGATATATAGCTCTAGCTATTCTCCATCCACGATTTGTCAGAAGTTTGATTGCGTCTATCGAGTCCCTGATTCCAGGTTCCATTCACACCATATTTAGGCTGGTCTTATTTCAGTCCATTATTGGTAACCATTTATACTCTTGGGAGGTGGGGGTGGGAGGCACGTAACGAAGAAGATTGCCCATGTTTCGGAGGACGGCGAGATAAAGTGCACAGCTCAGTCACGAAGCGTGTTCTCCGGTTAAGTAGTCCTGAGTGCTAGCCACTATACTAAGCCGCCGCCTCACAAGCTTTGCAGCGTTAGAATCGATTTATATACTTTGAACCCGGAATTCTCAGAAACCCAATTTTACGACAACTCTACAGGCAACCTATTGAATATTTTGAAACTAACAGCCTCTAGTAGAATAGTCTAAATATTTTCAACATAATATTTAAGAGACAAACAATTTGTACAGCGTGACGGACTATTCCAACTTTATGGCGGATATTTCTGTCAATTATGAGTATGACGTCAGCCTACATGCGACGTATTTGATTATGGCCTCATATGCTTGATTGACAGATTGGAACCATCAATTATTGCTTTCTGTTATCAGGAATTGCCAGACCATTATTATTTACATAGGCTGTCAATATCCAGGCAGGGTATCCAACAAGGCATTTCTATTTATAGCTTTCAAATTGGATTTATCATGCGTTGTAGGAGTATCTACGATCCTTTATAAATTACGCTGAATCAGCTAACAAGGTGATGGCCAAATTATTGACACATTAATCATGGCGGTAATCCCTAAGAACAAGTGTGGTGCCCACGCGGAGTGGACCGGGAGAAACACGCGTCGCGCCTAGACCGAAGACGATACAGATGATTGACATATCTGACAGGATCAAAGGCCAATGTCATTGGAAACTAATTAGTTGATAAGAGTGACCAGTTGCCACGGTGAGAGTTAACCGTTTTCTTTCCTGATTCGTTGAAGAAGCCGCTTATTAATATTCGTAACTTGTTAAAAGATTTTGTTGCCAATTGTTTTCAAACTTCTCAGTAAGAGTGTAACACGCCAATATCGACTTTGCGCCGTTGGCTAAGGCGCAGGGACAAATATAGAATTTCATATCGGCGCACCCGTTGACCAAAGGCGCATGGGACCAATATCGAATTGGAAATCGATGTAGGGGACCAATATCAAATTCGATATCGGCGTGCCAGTTGGCTAACGGCCCAGGGTAACAATAGGGAATTACACACGTTTCTGATTCCCTGTTCGTCTGCCTATAGGTGTTTACTCAGGTGTTACGATTTTTCGAATTCGATATTGTCCCCTGCGCCATTGGCCAATGAGCGCACCGATATCAAATTGGTTATTGGGCTTGCGGCGTTGACCAATGGGCACGTCAATATCAAATGCGATATTAGTCCCTGCGCCGTTGGCCAATGGCGCATATTCGATATTGGTGTGGTGCATGTGTTTGCTTAGAGGTGGTGAATATACAGTCTCTTGCAAGTACGTGAATATCCTCGTCTATAAAGGACACACTTTGGACCCAAAGAATCGCCAGTCATCACTACATAGTGGCGGGTTGTTTACCGTGTGCAAAATAATGAATGGATGAATCCAGTTTTAGCTCTGCACCCATCTCAAGCTCAGCTCCACACACGCTTTGCCCGTGGCCGGATCAATTGAACGTTGCACTCTCTGATCTCATACCCAGAAAACCATACGTGTAAGTTGTTGAATAATTTGACTGGGTTGTTGCTGCCTATGGTAGCAACATCGACTCCTTGATGAAATCCCACCAGACAATATCTGAATAGTCATAATCCCACCAGACAAAATCCCACCAGACATAATCCCACGAGGACATATTCACACCAGACAAAATCACATGGGACAAAATCTCATATGGACAAAATTCCACTGGACAAAATCACACCCGGATAAGATCCCACCGGGAAAAATCTCACCAGTACATAATACCAATTTGTAAAATCGCCACCATTCAATCATAATGAGACAGATCAGACCCCATGAAAAATGATTCCGTTTTCAAGAACGGTGAATATTGTTCGATTTCTTCAACAGCGATAGTAGTAGTAGTAGTAGTAGTGGTAGTAGTAGTAGTAGTAGTAGTAGTAGTAGTAATAGTAGTAGTAGTAGTAGTAGTAGTAGTAGTAGTAGTAGTAGTAGTAGAAGCAGCAGCAGCAGCAGCAGCAGCAGCATTAGCTGCAGCAAAGAACAGTTTTAAGACAACTTGTTTGCTGAAAATATTGTTGAAAAAGCTGTGTGAAATAGAGTATTGTTCTATCTTTCCAGTACATCAACATTTTTTGCTGGCACAAACAAGGTTGTAGACTCTTAGGTTCCCACAATGTATCCCCCACCCCTCATCATTTCCACTTCTTTATCTATCTTTCAGTATCTTAAATGGCCACCCATAGCTGATTAAGCTGAAAATATCTTCGACTGGAATACGTTAGACAGGAACAGTTTCCAGCTAGATAACCAACAAGGTAGTAATCTGTGTGGTTACGCTAAGTTTGGAGGCTAAAATTGAGAGAGAGAGAGAGAGAGAGAGAGAGAGAGAGAGAGAGAGAGAGAGAGAGATGGAGAGAGAGCAAGCGAGAGAGAGAGAGAGAGAGAAAGAGAGAGAGAGAGAGAGGAGAGAGAGAGAGAGAGAGAAGAGATGGAGAGGAGGGTGGTGGTGACGGGGGAGAATCATGTGATTGATTAAACAATCAGTCACATCGGTTATGCTAAAAAAAAAAATAATAATAATAATACTAATAATAATAGTAATATCCATCAAAAGACAGAAGTCTTGCCCACCACCCACCGATACCAGCACCCCATACTGGGTCCAAACCTTTGAGTTAAACACACATCAAGAGTAGACATATTGTTAATTATATTATACAGTAAATTAGAAAAAATCAATAAATGAAAACGAATTCCTGACACTGCAGCTCCCTTTAAAATATACATTGAGAAAGAGCTGCAAGTGCAGGTTCAAAATTCTTCAACTTTATGGTATCATAGACATTATATAACACTTCTCATTGAAGAAAAATAAGAATTTGGACAGACGGTAGATTAAGTATATGTAGACCGATCTTGTGAGATCTTGTGACAATTTAACGCTTTAATCGTCAGGTCGACCAATGACATCAACATGTTCAACCGCTTCTTCCACTATATGGCGAATAAAGCCTACAGAGAAGACAACGTTGATAGCTGACACATCATCCTGCATGCGTGCATATGCACATTACGTGATTTACAGTTAGATAGACATGTAGTTTTCAAGAAACATACAAATTTGGAAGCCGCCATTGCATTTACAGAGGAGAACAACAACATGAACGATTTGTTAGATGCAATGAACATTGTGCCTAAAAGCCGGCATGAAGTTGACACTGTGAATCACCCCAAAAAAGACAGTATATCAACTCATTCGAGAACTAGATGCGCGCATGATTGAATGACAGGATACACTTTTAGATTCAGTGTTTAAAGTTGTGAAAGGCCTTCAAGCCGAAACATGAAATGTAGTGAAGCATCAACAAAATGCGAATTGTGAGGCCAACTTCACGTTACTGCCTATCGGTAGAAGAATGCCAATGCAACAGCCAACATGCTACAGGTGTGGTGACATTGGCCAGACGTGCAACGGGTGTTCGAGCAACAAATCACCGCAACCTGGACAGTCGAAATGTAGAGTAAATAAGTGCTATTATTGCAGGCAGAAAAAGACTGACGAATGATTGCAACAGCAACCGGCAACAGAATGTGCCACAACAAAACAAACTCCGACCAATGGTAACATGTTAGGGATGTAATGCCCTAGGATACTATCAGTCCTAGTGTCCAAATGTACGATGCACAGACGACTGACACCACACACGGATGGAGGTCAATGAGGCAGAGTAGTGCATGGACTATTCAACGGATCTGTGTTGCACCAGCTACGCTGAAGTCACATTTTGAGGATGACATGATGAGCAAGGGGGCCATGGCTGAGCCTTTTTACCCAATGAATCCAGAGAATGTCAATGGAGGAAATGGGTGACTGACAGGTTCCTTGTCAAACTCGTATTAGATTCGTGCGGTCATGATGTTGATACTAGTAGGTGTGATATTGATATATTGATAGATACTGGTGCCAGTACATCACTCATTAGGTATGACATTTGGAAGAGTCTGCTATGTAGTAGGCCATTGAAAAAGCCCTGCAATCTGCTGGCTGTAAATGGTTCCCCAATTGAGGCCTTGGGTGAAACAGAGGTCAAATTTACTGATGCTAGCATTATCCCTGTTGTACTTGTGCATCACCTGCGTCATTGGGGGGATTAATAGGGGCAGATGCTCTTCACCTGGCTGGAGCAGTAATCGATTATGCAAAAGGGGAAATGAAACGGTTTGATACAATTTACAAATTGCACTTTCCTTTCAGGCCTTGTCTTGGTTGGAGCGCATTTTGGGTCTCCATTTTCTAAAGGCATTCCTCTTAGCTGGCGATTTCCGCCATTTAATAGGGCTCCTCTTACTGTGGTCAATGCAATACATTTCTCCCCGCGCTAGTGTGCTATTTCTATAGTTCGTAGGCTAGCTCATTATATTCGGCAGGATCGCTTGAGTGAGTGGATTTAATTCCTTTGTCATTTGTAAGCACAAGCCTAGTTCTTTAACTATATAAAACCTTATAGTCAGTTGGCTGTCCCCGGTCAACTCGAACAGACTAACAAATATATGACTGTACTATCTATTCATATATTTGTTAGTATACTTTAATCGGCTAGGTGTTAGTGAACCACTTAGAAAGTGGTTCAAACTAACACATATACGACTGTACTCTCTATTCGTATATTTGTTGGTAGACGTCAGGGTTTCAAAAGGGGACACTATTTATTTAGTGTTTAGCTCTTTCCCTGACGTCCTGGTGTTATATAAGTATATATTTATTATATATTGTAGTAGTATGGGGTTCCTCCTTTGATAAACCACCATGGCAACCTATAAGCGTACCCTAAGCCTTAAAATAACAACTAAGGGGTGGGGTGTCACGGCTATCGACGTGTATTATGGGTTAAAAGACGTCGTTGGTGCAGGACCTGCTACTTTGCAGGGACTTATCAATGTTACTAAAACTGTATGGAATGTAACAGTGTCAAATGAGGGGGTCAAGGAAAAGCTTCTGGAAGATGTTCTTATTGTAAAAGGTGAAGTTTGTAACGTAGAGGAAATCGAGTCAGATATGTTGCTAGTGAAGATGAAAGTTCCACTAGAAATTCCAGATGACAGAATCATGAGTGAACTCAAGAAGTGTGGCAAAGTGCAAAAGATTGAATGGGAAACGTATCCCTTTGACAGAACGCTAGAAAACGGTGTAAGACGTATTTGGTTTGATAAAGTGGATAGCCCTTTACCAAGCAGATTGACGCTTGATGGCAGCTTTGTCCTGCCCTTATGGTATAGAGGGCAAATTAAAGAATGCCGGATCTGCCTAAGTACTGACCATTTGGCAACAGATTGTCCCAATCGAAACAAATGTTTGCTCTGTGGTTCAATTGACCATTTTAAATGGCGCTGTCCAAAGAATCAAAACAAGCCCTCAGTATCAGGAGATAATCGCCCATTAAAGGATGCAACTGAGTCAAATGCTTCTGAAGCACCCGCTACGGAAGCTGTTGTTTTGGTTCATGCCACTTTAAATGACACAAACAAATCATCAAATCCTGTTAAAGTAACTACAGTTGATGAAGTTCATGTATTAGAGGAGGGTATAACCTTAAGTTAAGAAAATACTCAAAATGCAGTGGAGCCAAACGTTGCTGTAAAAGACACGCAGGAAAATGATGATCTTACAGAAGAGCCAGTTTACAATTCCTTAGAGGATGAATTAAAATTAGGACTGGATAAGTTAGGACTCAGAAGACAGAAAGTTTAGTCGATTTTCCGCTAAGCCCGCTTGATTTAAGTCAGCTTGAAGATATGGTAAATGATGCTCCTGCCAAATGTTACTTAAGTAGCAAATGCGTCATAAAGGAGACAATAGCTCAGAATCTGAGATTGAAGTGAATGATATGGATGATGATACAATGTCAGTTGCAGAATCAGATGTGTCCATTCAAATACAGAGTTCACAGATGAAAGATGAAATGGTAATGTACCGATCAGAATGGGGTGAAGTGTTAGTGCCATATGTAACGGCGAGAGGCGTGAAATATCATCTACTGCGCTATGATTCTGATATTTCCAAATGTGAATATTTGTCTGTGGTAGAACTAGGAAATATTGAATTCGCAGGAAAATTAGGTAAATGGTCTAAGAAACGAGCTAAAAAACCCAAATCTAGTTAATCTAATGATGGCGGTTGTAAACATCATTTTACAAATTATGATTATCTGCACCATCAATTGCAGAGGATTAAATACCGAATTCAAGCAACGCCACTTGCTTGAAGAATTAGCAAATGAGAGAGTTGATATTGCTTTTCTAAAAGAGACCAAAATTCAAAAAGCTGAAGTGTATGAATCTCTCAAAGATATTTCAAAAGGGCAGATTTTTTTTTCTTTATCACAAGATAATTCTGCGGGAGTGGCCATTCTTATCCTGCCCCACTGTCTCAACTATGTTGACGTTATATCGTCGTCATCAGATCCAAATGGACGATGGATTTGTGTATCAATTGATGTACTAAAAACAAGTTTAAATTTGATGTGCCTTTATGCACCTACCTCTCATCAATTGCGCTGTGAATTTCTAAATGATGTTTCCACAATAATTCAAGACAGAACGCCTGAAAACCTAATTATGGGCGGTGACTTTAATTGCATATTAGACGAGGCTAAAGACAGATACTCTAGGTCTAATTGTAATGACACATCGCATAATATTTTGAAACACATTTGTGAAAATAAAAGCTTGTTAGACACTTATCGGATTGAAAATCCAGAAGGCCAGGAATTTACTTGGTTTTCAACCGATGGAAGGTTAGCTTCAAGGTTAGACAGGTTCTATGTAGAACGTTCATAGAAAGGTTACATGTGTAAAACTAACATAAAACCAGTAACTTTCTCTGATCAAAATATGTTTTCCATAACATTAGACAATGCTGACTGGGTCAAACGAGGAGATGGATTTTGGAAACTTAATGTAGCATTGCTACGAGATAGTTGCTACCGCAAATGTGTGGAAAGTTGTTGGAGGCATTGGGATGAAAGAAGAGGTTCGTATGAATGTATAACAGGCTGGTGGGAAGATGCTAAATCAGACCTGAAATATATTTCAAGGCAGTATTCCATTAGGAAAGCACGTGAAATACGAAAGCGTAAAAAGGCGCTTCAGAGGTCGTTGTGTAAAATTAATAAGAAAATTAATTATGGGGAATATAATTATTACGAAATATTAGTTAAATTAAAAGGTAGACTAAATGAAATAGAGCAATATCAGTTTGATGGCGCCAAAATAAGGCCAAGAGCACAAATGCACACCGAGGGCGAAAAGCCTACACGTTACTTTTGTAACTTGGAAAAAGCAAGAGGTATAGAGAAATGAATGCGCTCACTGAAGACTAATGATGGAGTATCAGTGTGCTCAAATGCAGAAATGATTGAAACAGTATCCAAATTTTACAAATCATTGTATACATCTGAGGGAAGCGAGGAAACTGCAACTAGAGATGTTTTAGCTAATATAACGAAAAGACTTCCAGATTCATGTCGCGAAAGCTGTGACAAAATCCCTCAAATGTATGAAGTTGGAAATGTCTCCTGGATGTGACGGACTTCCAGTTGAATTTTATCAAACATTCTGGCACATATTTGGGCCAGTATTAGAAGAAATAGCAACCAGCATTTTTAAGTAAGGGCATCTCCCTACATTGATGGCCCAGGCCTATGTTCGGCTTATATACAAGAGGGGTGACAGAAATAAAATACAGAATTATAGACCAATCTCTCTACTCTGTGTAGATTATAAGATTATTACTCGGGCACCAACATTAACACTTGGCGCAGTCCTAGGCGAAGGTATTCATGATGAGCAAACCTGCTCTGTGCCAGGAAGATCAATATTAAACAACACTTTGCCTATACGGGACCTTATTCAATTAGTTGAAAAGGATTGTATCCCAGCAGCAATAATAGCACTTGATAACGAGAAGGCGTTTGACAGACTAGAATGGGATTTCTTGTTTAAGTCGTTAGACCATATTGGCTTTGGTTCAAGATTTATTAAATGGGTCAATATTTTATATACTGATATAACAAGTTGGTATTTAGTTAACAATCAGCTATCCAAACCTGTAGTGTTGGAACGAGGTGTCAGACAGGATTGCTCACTGTCTCCGCTTCTATTCGTCATAGCTATGGATTCGTAGGTGGGGCCACATTGAGGCAACGCAATGACTTTCAAGGAATATGTATACATGGCGTAGAAAGGCCACTAAAGGTTTCTCAATATGCAGATGATACGACTGTGTTTGTGGGTAAAAATACGGATTTTAGAATTTTAAATGGAGTATTAACAGATTTTCAAAAGGCATCAGGACTTCTTAAAGTCAATAAAGATAAATCTAAGGGATTGTTTTTTGGCGATTGGTAGGGCAGAACTGATAATGTGATGGATATTAACTGCTCAAATGATGTCATACAAATTTTGGGTATTTACTTTAGTAGAGAACAAAATGTATTACTAAACTGGGAAGAAAGGATATCCAAGCTAAAGTGTGCATTACTAAATTGGAAACGACGTCTTTGGCAGGACATTTGTCCTTAATAATTTAATTTTATCTGGACTGTGAAATACCGCTTCTGTAGTTCATATGCCCAAATATGTAGAGTCAAAGATCAACACGTTACTTTTGTCCTTCCTATGGGAGGACAAAGCCCATTTAGCATCACAGTCAATCCTCACCAATGAAAAGCATGCCGGAGGCCTGGATTTGGTTAATGTTTCAGCAAAGTGTGCTTCTTTAAAATTGAAATTCTTGAATAAGTTACTTACTTCACACTCATCTTGGTCAAGTGTTTCAAGGGCACTTCTCCAAAGGTACGTTGACCCATTTCCAGTAGAATGTTTATTCATGTGCAATAAATTGCCACCTAATCATCAAAAGATTCCAAATGTATATAAAGAACAGTTCGAAGCCTTAAAAATATTTACACGATCAATGCCACAACCCAATTGTTGGGAAGATGCCTTAGAGCAACGTCTTTGGGGGCAACGAGTTGATTCATGATAATGATGATGTATTATATTTGCCCTCTATGGCCAAAAATGGTATTCAATATTTACGTGACTTGGTAAATCTGAAATCTCGTAAATGGATTGCGATGCAAGATGTAGCAAGAATACCATCAAAGAGACATATTGTTGCTCAGCGCTTATTTGTTAGAATAAAGCATGCAATACCTGCGGTATGGTTCAAATTGCCGAAAGCACGTGGCAACATTGATATGTTGCAACCAACATTAGTATTTATGTCAGAACATATAAAATACAACATGGCATCTAGAGACTGGTATAGAATTCTAATGCAAAGTCGGAGACACACTCCTTTTGTGGTTAGGCATTGGAACAATTTAGGATGCACGCCAAAGAACTGGGAAAATGCCTGGAAAGCAATACATCTACCTTGTCTACCAGGAAATGCACGGGACCTGGCATGGCGATTACTCCATCGAAGGCTATGGGTCGGTCGTCTTACTTATATGTGTACAATATCAAGTACAGACCGGTGCTTATTATGTACTACTGATTTTATCTGGACTGTGGTATACCGCTTCTGTAGTTCATATGCTAAAACTGAAATTCTTGAATAAGTTACTCTCCTCAAACTCATCTTGGTTACGTGTTGCAAGGACACTTCTAAAAGGTACGTAGATCCATTTCCAGTAGAATGTTTATTTTTGTGCAAAAACTGCCACCTAACCATCAGACGATATCAAACGTATATAAAGAATAGCTCGAAGCTTTGAAGATATTTACACGATCAATGCCACAACCCAGTTGTTGGGAAGATGCCTTAGAGCAACGTCTTTGGGGGCAACGAGTTGATTCGTGATAATGATGCTGTATTATAACTGCGCTCTATGGCCAAAAATGGCATTCAATATTTACGTGATTTAGTTAATCCAAAGTCTCGCAAATGGATCGCGATGCAGGATGTAGCAAGAGCAACATCAATGAGGCATATTGATGCCCAATGCTTATTTCTTAGAATAAAGAATGCAATACCTGGTGACTGATTCAAATTGCCGAAAGCACGTGGCAACAGAGATATGTTGCAACCAATATTGGTATTTAAGTCAGAGCATATAAAATACAACATGGCATCTAGAGCCTGGTATGGAATGCTAATGCAAAGTCGGAGACAGACTCCTGCTGCAGTTAGGCATTGGAACACGTTAGGATGCACGCCAAAGAACTGAAAAAATGCGTGGAAAACAATACATCTACCTTGTCTACCAGCAAACGCACGGGACCTGGCATGGCGTTTACTCCATCGAAGGCTATGGGTCGGCCATCTGACTTATATGTGCAAAATAACAAGTACAGACCGGTGTTTATTATGTAATACCGAGGAGGAAACAATAGACCATCTGTTTACACAGTGTTGTATACCTACAGGCTTTTGGGTATATATCAATATGCTCCTTGCTAAATTTGGAATCAAATATGTGAAATTAATGGCTGAAACAATTATGTTCAAAGATTGCTCAACTATCGGACGAATCATTAATAGCAAGGAGAAAGAATTGTTAGTAACCCTGCTATCTGTAGGAGTGTGAGCCATTTGGAAACATCTGTGTTCAGAGGTTAGAGATAAAACAGGAAACAACCACCAAAGAGCCATACAAGCTATATTTCGATCATTGTTGATACACTGCATTCATTGTGAATTTTACAGGCTAGTGGAACATGGAAAAGAAAGTAGATTTAAAGATATATGGTGCAAAACTGGCCTAGTTTCAATTGAACATGGATATCTAAAAATAGCAGAAGCAGAACTTGTATAAGCTAGCACACTCGCTGCTTGTTGTATATTGATATTTTATTTTATTTAATTGAGTTCATTTTAAAATTTTAATGTCTTAGGAGATGATAATTTTGACGAATAACCTAACCTTGGGAATCGGTATATTTACATATCAATTGCGCATCACGTTAATATTCTGAAAGTGATCCGACCTTCGAGTTCATTAGGTTAACAGAGTATGACATCTTTCATATATACAATTAACATCCTGTTGTACATGTTTACTGTAGGTGTATTTGTTCCAGGGTAATTAAAAAAATCTTATGATGAAGTAAATTTAAAATGTGAATCCAGAGCGCCATCTATGTAGTCATAGTTTGTATACTTTTGCTTTGTGCATTTTACGACATAAAGGCTACTACGCCTGCTCGGTATTTAAGAACCGGCCAACTGGCGTCAATGATTGACCTTTTGTTACTTATTGACGAGTCACCTGACCACTAGTTGGCGAGCTGCACTCGCCATTTGGGCCTAATACTATATGGTGTGCTACGTTAAACTACATATGATCTACTTAGCCTGCCGGTCATGAATCGGCTCAATGGCGTCAATGAGTAGCAGTAACTTACTGCTAATTATTGGTGAGCCACTTTACTACTTATTGGGTAGCTATGCTCGCCATTTGGGCCTACTACTACTACACGGTGAGCAAATAGTAATTGCTTTGTTGAATTATATTATGTCATCAGCTCTTTATTAAGTGGTTTTTTCTATGTAGTTATGCCATGGGTGTGGTATATGGTAATATATTATTTAAGCTTGCACTGTTTTGATATGTTAAGTTTGTATTGTTGTTCATATACTATTAATAAATCCTGCTATTTCACCAATTTTTTATGGGGGTTTGCAAGCCTTTTTAAAGGAGTTCCTCCGTGAGGTGTGTCCGACTGCGTCAACGTCGGATTTTCCAAAAAAAAAGAAAAAAAAAGTAGTAGTAGTAGTAGGAGGAGGAGGAGGAGCAGCACCAGCAGCAGCAGAAGAAGCTGAAGCAGCAGCAACAGCAGCAGCAGCAGCAGCAGCAGCAGCAGCAGCAGCAGCAGCAGCAGCAGCGGTTATTGAAGGCAGTTGATTTTGAAAATATCGTTGTGTTGGGGTTTCTCACATAATACCTCCCTAATTTCATTCGTCTTTGTATGCCGCATCTATAATGGACGTTTCCATTTTTATTTATGCCCCGCCCATCTCTAGCTAGGCTTCAACAACACCTCGTTCGTGTTGGGATCGATCGAGCTCTGAACTTCCTGACTAGCAATGTCCAGAAAACTATACATGATCATTTTGACTGAGTTGATACTTCCTCCAGAAGGAATCATCCTTAGTTTCATATATTCTGGGCTTCTATTCAGCACGATAGACTAATGTGTCGAACGTGTCTGAATAAAAAGACAATCAATTTACATTAACCATTTAATGACTAAATTACCTCAAGAAAATTAAAAACATAATATTCTCTTATTGAATGTCTATTTGTAGGCTAAAAAAAAGAATACTAATTACCACTTGAATGACTGACCAGGATATCGAGCCAGTCATTTGAGTGTTAAAATTAAAAAAAATAGTAGTGTACGGGCTGAAAATATGTACATTCCACAAAACCACGACAGAGGCCATTTTGGGTTGGCCTGTCCATAAATGGGTTAATTCACGCTCTAGGAGGACTCTGACAGAATGTTTTGAGTTCATTAAATTAAAACCCTCTGGCGAAATTTTAACTCTTCAATCCTGTTAAGATCGAAAGCTAAATAACTGTTGCCATTGTTCAAGGTTTTAAGATGGTTAGAATGAAATGTGTTTCTGAGGCAATAAGTGGCAACTGTACGTCATATCTCGCTTAGAAATACTGATCAGGTCCCATCAGTATACGGTACGAAACAACAATTCTACGCCCTCATTGGCGAGGCTGGTAAAAGAACTGATTAAATGTTGTACCTGATACGATGTTTTTTAAAACCCGATTTCCATATATAATATTACTATTGCGCACTATTAAGTAATATTAATCGCAATACGTGAACTCCTGGCAATATTTTGAAAACAATTTGACTGAAAGTCGTTGCTTCCGATGGAAGCAACGGTTTTCATTCAAATTGTTTTCAAAATATTCATCAACTTTCTGCTTCGACACCAATAAATCCATTTCGTGTGAATTCAGCATGAAATGGGGTCCATCCTTCCATAATTTGTATAAAACACACCGTCGTGTGTGAACCAGTTTAATGATAAGTTTACCATAAACAAACATGAAGATTTCTAGGAGTATTAACGCGTTGCTGGTAAGTTTAAAATTAAAATTACAAATCGTTGGTTTATAAATAATACAATCACTCGTAACGAACTACTAAAACGAAATCAGATTAATGTAAGTAAGGTAGCTGATTTCCCGCGCGTGATCTGCCATGTAGAGCGTGTCTTGTTCTCACATATTTTAACGAAATTTATATAAATGGCGTGTTAACGTAGTGTTTTAAAATACAATTATGGCGCCGCGAGACCTGACAAATTATTGTCTTGATATACGGGTTTTTTTTAATTCACAGTTAGTTGTTAATAGCAGCACCAGGCATCGTCAACAGTAATAACAGCGTCACTAAGAGCAACAGCACTATGCTTGCTCGAATTATTTTTAACCCTTTAACAATCATATCAGCCAAAACGGGCTTTTGCAGTGGTCTTGAGAAATGCCCATTTGCAGACCAAAAAACTATTTTTTACAATTTACCACTGTAGTTCAAGTTGTAATCTTTCAAAAATAGTCTTCTCTTGGTCTGCAAATAGACCAGTTTTATGAGAAAATTTAAACTTTCTTGAATAAATTCGAGGGTTAAATGGTTAAATATCTGCATCAACTGTTACGTGTTCTCCATATGCACGGTTTTATCCAAGCACAAGGCAAAGGGGGGTTATTTGCACTACCACCCCGTCCCCATCCCACCCACCCCATTGTGGAAGCGTGGGCGCCAATGATTTTCTCGATTTACGCATCGAATGTAAATTGTATAGGCGCTCTACCTGTATTCAATGGACCCTTCCAGTTTATACATCAATCATATGGCGCCATAATCAACAACTTGCCGTGTAGAATGATGCCATGATCAGCGGCGTCATGAGTGGAGTAGTTAAGTTCGTAACGAACGCTTAATTGATAACGGACTGAGGCAGACCATAGGCAGCAACAGCGCCCAGCCACATTAGTTTCAAAATACTCAACAACTCAACTGTACAGTTTTCTGGAAATTGATAGTCAGACAGCTGAGGGATCAATCGATCGCAAACACGGCAAATTGTGGGTGGAGCTTCGCTAAAGATGGGCTCTGCATACCTAAAACTGGAAAAGGTCCATTAAGTTGCCCCAACTTGACCAACTTCCTGAATAAAACCCTGATGTGACGATGCCTAAGTCTATTTTCTGCCACATCTCAACTTACGTGGCAACATGGCGTTATACGATCGTCATACATCATACGTCAAATTAGTTTCGAAATATTATTTGAGATTGGCAAGGTCTGTTGAAATAAATAACTCCTCAAAAGGGAAACCAGATAACATATTCAAAACAAGCTTTGATCTCGAACCATACCTCACAAAATTTAACGATTTACAGGATATCGCCTACCCGATTTTGCACAAGTAATCACGGGCTGCCGATTGAAATGGAAAGGTGGTTGGGAGGGGGGATAACTAGGGAACATATCACTACCTGTTTCTTTGCGACCACATCAAACAAGATAGAATTAGTATACTACCAACATATTACACATATCGACCAAACTACTACAAATTCCATCCACTACTTTCCAACCTCAACCTACTTATTAAATTATGCAGATTTTTCAGGAGAATAATGAAACAGCTAAAATAACAACATAACAAACCAGTACCCCCATAACAACCAAACCCACCACTGCCGCTACCGCTGCCCTATCGATACAGCTGACACTACCGCTACCGCTACCGCTACCGCTACCGCTACCGCTACTACTACTACTACTACTACTACTACTACTACTACTACTACTACTACTACTACTACTACTGCTGCTGCTGCTGCTGCTGCTACTACTACTACTACTACTACTACTACTACTACTACTACTACTACTACTACTACTACTACTACTACTACTACTGCTACTACTACTGCTGCTGCTGCTACCCCCACTACTACTACTACTACTCCAACTACTACTACTGCTGCTGCTACTACTACTACTACTACTACTGCTACTACTACTGCTGCTGCTGCTACCCCCACTACTACTACTACTACTACTACTACTACTACTACTACTACTACTACTACTACTACTAACACGTACGACTCTGTCATGGAAAATCGAAAGGTCCGTTACAAGCGCTCGAATCGCGTGTCACTGGAAAATTTACGAGATAGTAAACATTATGTTGAGAGATTTGGGACGGGTCTGCATGTGGACTGTCGCTGCCATAGGCGGCAAAAGTCCACAGTCGGGTTAGCTTCAATGTTTTCAAGAGGTTTCCTGTTTAATTACTCTGAAATATAGATTCGGGAATTTGGATTTCAAAGTTTTCAAGTCGATTCCAACACGCTTAAAGTGGTCCGAGCTTAGCTAATCGTGATCTGTCAATGAAATGTATCTACCTGAGCTTTTATGTCAAAGCTTACAAAGCAAAATACAGTCCGCATATTGTGTTATTTAAAAAAAAAAAAAGTGCCTGTTGTTAATAATAATAATAATAATAATAATAATAATAATAATAATAATAATAATAATAATGATAATAATAATAAGAATAATAATAATAATTGTGATGACGATGTTAGTTCACACTTGCAATGTTTAATATGTATCATGTATATTTGTGCCCCATATGTCACGATGTGACCTGGGAATATCAAATAAAACTTGAAATTTGAAATTTGAAGCGAAACCAGTTCCTTATACCAACGCTTCAGCGTTGTTCTGGGAAACATGTGTTTGTGCGTGCGTGCGTGCGTGCGTGCGTGCGTGCGTGCGTGCGTGGGTGCGTGCGTGCGTGCGTGCGTGCGTGCGTGCGTGCGTGCGTGCGTGCGTGCGTGCGTTCGATCCACAATTAGTATTTAAACGTGTATATCATACACTGTAGTGCATGCCGTAGACATCTCTAGGAGTACAGTGAAACAGTTTTGATAAGCTGTTTACTAAATTGAGATTTTTTGTTCTCAATGCCATTTATTATCATTAGTGTGCCTGAGGGAAAATAACAAATGCGTAGTATATATGTAAGACGTAGAACTACACAATAATCCGTCACGCGTTATAATCATAAAGGGGCTATTGCTGATAGCGCTATTTATTTAATATACGGAGCACTGCCCATAAACAGCTTCCAGTGGATCAATGCTCTCATTTAAACATCAATTCTTATATATACGACTACTCAATGTCCACGAAGATATAAATTTTAAATTCCTCAAATATTCAAAACATGTAAAGGCAAATCTGACGGTCGCCTGTATCTCCGTTTCGAAGAAAAACACCGGAATATTTACTGCTTAGTGGTTGCTTGCGATTCATCGCTGGCTTTGTATACACAAGAACATAGTATTATGCAACTTATTTGTTTGATGGCACGATATAGATTTTTGTGGTTTTGCGTCATTTCCGCGCGTAGCTCTTTGATGTTTCCCATCGCCGATTAGCCGTAGCTAGTAGGCCTATTTTGTCTATCGCCTGCGAACTATCTAAACATATTTAAGATTTTGTGAGTTCTTTCCTATTGGATTGGTTCGTAAATATAATGCTTTTCTAAATTGAATACTCATCTGCTCAGACGAGTTTCCATGCAAAAAATACTAATAAATAAATAATAACAAATATGTGCGACGGGGTCGTAATTTGTGTATAACGTATAGTATGTATTAAAGGTGCATATTCACACCAAAATGCTTGAAAATAAAACTGTTGAAATTATATACTTTTCGAGGCCTAAATTGTGTACCTCAACGTAATAAAACGAAACAAATCTTAGCATATGATTATTTCATTCTGCTGTGAATATGCGCATTTAATATCCCACCAGGATTATTATATTACAACACAGATACGGACAATTTCCAAATTCAATTTTATTTTAGAGGTAACGCATCTTTAATAATAAGGGCCTAATTTTTTTCTTATTTTTAAGCTGCTTTATACATCCGTAACTGCCTATGCCGCCTCGAGCAAACAAACCGGTCCATGCAAGGTAACGTCCAGCCAAAGCATGCCATATTAAAGGGATACTAATCTCATCTCAAATGTTGTATTGTACCGATATTTTATGGTTTATAGATTCCATATCATTTAATATTCTGTCACATTGACTTATCCGTATCACAAATATCTCCTTTGTAATATCGCATACACGTTGAACAGTGATCTCCACCATATTGTCTCCTCAAGCGATAGTTTGTGATGTCGTGTAAGTGCCAATACATTACATTCTTTATTACGTAATCCTCATCCCATTGAATATTTTAAAACTAATTTGACTGTAAGTAGTTGCTGCCTATGGCAGCAACAACTTCCAGTCAAACTAGTTTCAAAATATTCAACAGCTTACCCGCATGATTGCTTTTATACCGCATTGTCACGCTATAGCTGCCACCTCTCTGACTGCGCGTATATACCAAGGCAGACAAGCTATGTTTATTTCTGATTGGTTGAAAAGTATACCATGACAGCCATCATAGGCTGTATCAATGTATCAACAATTAGCTACACGTCGGAATATCTTTCGTTGTCCGCATGTTGAAAAAGCTAAAATAGCAGGGATGGATTATGAGTGGCAAATTCTATCACATGAATGATTAGCCTAAGATAAGGTGAGATTTCCTTTGACCTCTATGGGCTATACAAACAGGGTTGAAAAACAAAAGAACTAGTTTGTTCAACATGGAACATCACAGACACCTGTCATAGTTGCAATGTTTATATCATCTTGCGTCAACAGAGCATCCAGGCGCTCACAATGCTACTCAATGTGAACCATTTAATGGTCAAGATTTTTCAAATTTTTCTTTTAATTTTTGTAGGTCAATAGAAGACTATTTTTGGTAAATTTACTATGAAATTTATAAAAATAGCTTCCTGTTGTCCGGCAAAACTATATTCCTCAATACATTTACAGAAACCGATTGAGCGGCTTGGCCATCAAATGGGTAATGGTCGGGAAAATTCAAGTTTTTTTGCTTGGTCAATGCTCATTTTGAGACAAGGAAGAAACGATTTTTGAAAATTAACTCCTGGAATGACAGGCTCGATACCCGAGCCAGTCATTCAAGCAGTAGATTTTCAAAAAATTGTTTATTTCTTTGCCTGCGGCCGCCTTGATGATATTAGTGTTAAGTTGGCACGAAGTTAGATACGCAGTCATATTTCGTTTTTTTCAATTAAAAGCCACACTGGCTTCATGTTTTACATCAACAATAGATTAAAAAATTGATATTTAGGATATTCAACCGCATTCAGGTATTGCTGATGCGGAATTAGGATGCTGGAAAGCTTGACATACAGAACTGCTCTTGCAATGTTTGATTACATCATGCCCCCCCCCCCCCCCCACACACCACCACCCCACCACCACCCCTACCTCCCGCGTTGGTAGTGTATCACTAAATTCACATTTAACGCTTTAAACTCGAAACTCCAAATAGTGAATAAATCCAAAAACTTGTGTGATTTAAATACATATTGCGTTGGATAATTTGAAACCAATTTGACTGTGAACAGTTGCTGATTATGGCAGCAACGGATTCCTGCCAACCTAGTTTCAAAATTTTCACTCGCTTGCCTGCATAGTGGCCTTTAAATTGTGATTCCGGGCTTTCAGAGTACAATGAGTTCACTCTCTGCCTAATATCACCCGCGGCTATAATCATAAGACAAGATTAAATGTTTCCATATAACAATTTCTATTACGCAAAAAGGCAGAATTCAGAGCTGTGGTACAACACGGAATCGACGTGAGCCAGTCTCATTCCTTCGATTTCAGGATTTTGAATGTCCCACAGGACAATATTGTTTTCTCACTGACGTGATGTGTTTTGTGCCACCCTGCCCACAGATGCCTGGCTGTCGAGGTATGTTTTACTATGATGTACGGTGTTTATCCGACCACCCGCACCCCAGCCCACACCACGCTCAGCCAGCCACCCACCCCCTTTCATGCACTCTCTTGCGACAAGGTAGTAGAATAGCCAGCACGTATACCCAAACTGCTTCTAATGAATGGGTACGATCGCTCACTTAAGCACATGGCGTCATAATCAATTACGTCACACGTAGGCTGACGTCATAATCATAATTTACAGAGAATACACGGCCAGGAAGCTGTAAACGTCTGCCATGTGTACGAATTGTATCTCTTTGATAAATTTACTGTTCACTAAACATTTTGTTCAATATTTTGAAACTAATTTGATTTCGTGGTGTTGCTGCCGATAATTAACATATTTAACAGCCTACCTTTTTATATGAGAATGAACCTTTCCGGAGTAATGACGTCATATGACGTAATAATCAGCCAAGCGGCGTATAGGATGACGTCATACTCATTACGCGATACACGATTATATATGGCCCGTCGTTGACTCGTAGCAGTCCGATACGGTGTATGAATTGTATGTCTCTACTAATTAATACACATGCTGTTGACTATTTTGAAACTAAGTTGACTGGGCGCTGTTGCTGCCATAGTTTCAAAATATTCCACAGCTTATCTGTATAGTTTTCAGGAAATTGATGGTCAGGGAGTTGAGAGATCGTTCTATCCAAACACGAGCGAGGTGTTGGTGGAGCTTAGCTATAGATGGGCGGGGCATAGCTAGAAAGGTCCATTCAGGCGTCAAGTTATACAAATCGATCACAACACCAGCAAAAGCTGAACGGATCATAACTACAAATGGGTGGAAAATAGCCAGAAAATGGGCGGGGCATATCTAGAAATAAATCCCTCAATTTTACCCAGCTTTACTGGATGGAGACTGTGGTAGCAAGGAACGTGGACATGTCAGCCCGTTCCGAGGCCGGACGCTTGGACGTCCGCGGATGTTACGACCACCATATTGTCCCTCCACTCCAGGGTGAGGAGGGGTGCGGACTGTGTGTGTGTGTGTGTGTGTGCGCGCGCGCGCGCGCGCGTGCGTGCGTGCGTGCGTGCGTGCGTGCGTGCGTGCGTGCGTGCGTGTGTGTGGGTTGAATTGCACTCGGCTTCACCGTCTGTCTGTTTATCCGACAACTGATGTCGCTAGGAGTATATTGGTTCGACTTGACATTTGAAAACACGAAGGATAATTCCACTACGCTAGGTTTTCTGACGTTGATTCGACAAAAGTCTTCAAATTCCGGGAATAATTGAAGATGAAGGCCTACAATGTTTGAGCGCTGTAGTTCTTGCAACAGCTTCCAGTCAAATTAGTTGCAAAATAGCAATTGAATGTTTATTAAATTATTGCTTTATATGCAATAAAATATGTTTAAACTAAGTAAATTTTAAAGCTCCCAAATACATAGAATTTGTACACTTGACTGACATTTCGATGCCCATTACGGAGCTAGCTAAGTCATTATGATTGTGATGTCAGCTAACTCGTGACGCAATTAGGCAGCTACTTGAGTAACGTATCAGATCTCGCCATTGCTTGTATTTATAACGTGTAACCATTAATGAACGGATGTCTAATACCTCGCCAATAAAGGGAGCCATTTCTGCATATTTCCCGCCCATTTCTAATTAAGCTCCAACCATTTCTAGCTAACCTCCGACCATTTCTAGCTAACTTCCGACCATTTCTAGCTACGCTCCGGTCATTTTCAATATTTTGAAACTAATTTCACTAGGTGCTGTTTCTCTCTACCGCCTATGGCAGCATCAACCTCTACCACCAGTGAAATTAGTTTCAAAAAATCCAACAGACAGTTTATTAAATTGTAAATCATCAACCACATAAAATACGTATACTCATTATGATTGTGACGTCATCTAACTAGTGACGTAATTGATTATGACAGCATATCTAATCCATCCCTTGGATGCATGTGTATCTTTGATTACTTCAACATGAATGGACGGATGTCTAACACATCGCCAATTACAGACGCCTTGGGTTAATATTTGACAGACCTAAATTTATAGCAAGCAATAGTGGGGCGGATATTTGCAAAAGCAGTGCACTTATGGCAGAAAGCATGGCATTTGACATATTAGGGTCTTTTAGTATGCCGAGTCCAAAAATAAGAGGAGAGAATTTGTAAAATGAGCGCTTCCTGCTCAAAATGGCGGATATTCAAAATGAGCGCCATTTATACTGAGAAATGTGTTTTTCTTATATACCGGACACGTATGGACGGAATTACAAAACAAAAATAGATGATATATCAGTAAAATAAGTGTAATATGCATTCATAATTGATCTCGATTACATAATTCTCAAATTAGTAAAGTTACATGCTTTTACTTCATAGATCATGCTGTCTGGCAGAGGCTCCCTGTTTGAATTATCTGCTGTACTGGCATATAAATAATAACTGATGCTGATAGCACCTATCCATTGAAATGTCCTATTTATAAATCACATTCACTTGTATATGACAGCTGGTGTGTATTTGGGAAATTGCTGTCAGCTGAAGCCGGCTAAGATAGCAATAGCTCCCAGAAACATTGTTTTCAAAATGAACAACCCCTGTCATGTACAACAGAATGGCATTTTGAAACAAGAAATGTCAATGATCAAGATGCTACTAAAGCGCTATATCCTTTCTACCGATTCCGATTATACACCTTTAATAATTTATATCTATACTGTATTAATATATGTCTTAACTTTTCTGAGTGGTGTTGGTGAATTGTGGTAATACTTTCACTCCATTAAAATAATGCCAAGGTAAATCAGGCTCGCGTTACCAGGAGAATCAACCCAACACATAGATTGGTTATTTTGTGTTACATGTCAAGAAGCTAGTTCTGAATTAGTAAACCTTATCAGTGAATCGCCAGAATCGTCCATGGACATTGCCATTTTGGACCATGGATCCTGTATTGAAATATCCTTGCTAGGCATAACATTAATTGAACTCTAGATAATATCTGCTCTGTAGCAAACATCACATTCATAGAGTCCAGAATGAAAGGTTAAACTGGACATGAATAATTCATCCAAAGCTTTAACACGTGTCAAAGGTAAACTGCGAGATACCATATACTTGGGTCCATCAGATGACACTACATCTTTCTCCTGTGATAATGCGATATAACCTGCACAAATATGCCACTGTGTAGGGACAATAAATAGTGACCACACTGCTCGAGCAATGCGCTCAGATCTGAAGGATACAATGTTGCTAGCTAAGCGCATGGGGTGGATTGGGGTGGGGGGGGGGGCGCGCTACATATCACAAGACCTGTATGACTGATTTGTCGCAAGGTACAGATCATACGAATGACACAAGTCATTAAATCTCACGACATTACACCAGAATCACAGGCTCTAGCAGAATTGGAACACTTGATCAGCCACCATACGCAATTGCAGCGAATGTACAGTGGTCATGGTCTTCATTGTACAGAAAGCGCAAGTACGTTCTCCTACTAAAGGGGCTTTTAGATATAGATGGTGCCGCTCAACTTCGTGGGAATCTGGCTAGAAGAAAAGGCCTGGTGCAGGCTTTGGCTAGAGCAAATATAAAATCAGATGGTCGAGTTGAGAATTTTCAAAGGGTCCATGCTCCAGATGAATTCATATATCTGCAAAATAGACGATCACTTCTGATGATATTTTTCCTTTTTCGGAATGATGTAAGCACCCACAGCTCTGTTACTGAGGCATTACTCTCCAGTTAGAGCTCCTCTTCCTGAAGCTTCTTCCAATATTACACGAATGGAAAGTAAAAAGTTATGAGAATCATATCATGGATGTTATCTTTGGAACACTACCATTATTCCCACTGGCTCAATGTACATATCTGTGAGCTCGTACAGCTCCAAGACAATGCGTGCGCGCTTTTTACAATGCTGCAAAGGACATTTCGTGGCTCAGAATGCATGTCACACTTTCTTTTAGCAATGGCACATGCCCATGTTAGATGAACATGTTATATCATGGTCAAAGTTGAAGGCGGTGTAATTTGAATACTCGAGAATGAAAGCACCTTGCTACGGTCGATGGTAGTTGGAAACGAGGTATCAAGAATTGTAAACGAGTATGAGGACAGTCATATTTTAGAAAGTACAAATAGTTGTCGCGATAAATAAATATCAAGCACACAACAATCATTAGCTTCTGATGTGAGAAAAGCTGTGCATGTGATTGATGAGTTGTGCAACCGATTTTCAGATGAAAGTGATAAGTTGTTCTCTTTGGATAAGAAAGTAATCGTTTCGGAAGCGGCGATTAAAACGATAAGAACAGTAGAATAAATTACCCAAACCAAGTACAAAAGTTTTGTTGATGACAGAATTGTAAAGAGGCGCATGCCTTTATCATAAGCACGACCAATGTACCATTATTCAAGTCTGGGAAGACTATATTATCAAATGAAAAGACGTAGTTGGTCGGCCTGAAAGCAGCGTTCCGTTGTTCTCCAGATTCCAGAATGTAAATATCTGGTCAATCAAGAGATGGGGATCTAGAAACGTTCTTCCAAAAGGAAACCCATGCGTGGCCATCATCGCTAGCTCAAGAAAATACAACGATCCGGGGCAATAAATCTGAATTGCGCGTATGCTTTGAAGATCTCGCTTCATGGCCTGTGGAAATTCCTGTGATCGAGGTAAATATTTTTATAGATGGTGGTGCCTTAGTATATTGATTAGATCCAAAGAGATCCATAATTGCAAACACATCATTTAGTGACTATTCTCAACACGTTTCAACACGTCTTCATGCCATACATGTATCATAAATAAATTCAGTGATTGTATTTGGTTTAGAATGTTTACAGGACGAATAGCTTGAAGTTGCATGTCAGACAAAGTCGTGGTGATGATATAGCCTCCGTGATGATGGCTCATTAGTAGAAACCGTGTACACTTTCTGTTTGTTAATTCAAACAAAATAGGATTGTTTACATTCTTGGCCAATGATACTGGATCTGCTAGTACTGTCCCAGAAACCAAGTTGCTACTGTCAACAGATGGTGAGGACATAGGGTCGACATCTGCGTTCAATATATCAGCCATCCATCATTGCGCCCATGAACAAGCCTTGCATAGAATGCCGTTCCACATGTTGCACGCTTGTCAGCTGGGGTATCTACACATCATAATTCAGGTGCAGATGTTCTGGTATTGGCACTCGGTACTGCCAGTGTTCTTGGATGGCTGTGAGATTTGGTTGACCTTTTGGGATGGAAGCAAGTTTCAATATTTTCCCGCCCATATTATTGCATCTAAGTTAGGAGCATTGTTGTGATGGGGATTACTGTTAGTGCATGCTGTATCAGGATGTGATACAGTCTCGTTCATCCACAGTGTAAGAAAGAAGACAGCAATGGACGGTTGGAGCTCTTCTGACTTCATCATCTTGGACCTTTCTCCTACAGTCTTTTCTACCTCGCTTGATAGCTGAGTGTGCTGTGAGCGACATGAAGCGACATTTTGTGTTGCTTTACAGTCGGACTGAGAACAGCCAATAAAGTTCGTCAACATATGTTTTCCTATGGCAATCTCCAGAGGCATCACACGTATGTCATGGACGTATCATACAACTGCCAGTGTAAGAAGAACTGCTCCAGAAGATGTAAGTTTCACAAAGTAAGTCTTACGTGCGCATAGTTATGTTTATGTGATATACTGATTGAGAACACTTAATATTTTATGTGCGGGACGATGTTTTGCGCTGACTAACAATATTAATCTGTTATGTGCGGGACAATGTTATGCGGACTGAAAATACAAATTTTGTATGTGTGTGTTAGCGGATTGAGAACACTTATATTTTATGTGGGGGACAATGGTATGCAGACTGAGAGTATGAATATTTCATGTGCAGGCTACACAGACTGAGAATACTAATATTTTGTGTGCAGGAAAATGTTATGATGCCTGAGATCAGTAGGCCTAATATATGACTTTCTTTGCAGAATATGTGTGGAAATGATGTCAGAAAATATCATATATTGCATTTGTCTATGCCATATTTGTTTATGGGTTTACATGGTGGCCAATTTTAAAATCTGCCACTTTGAGTAGGAAGCACTTGTTTTACAACTTGTCTACTCTTATTTTTGGATTCGCCATACTAAAAAACACGTGTCTACCAAATTTCATGCTTTCTGCCGGAAGTGCACTGCTCTGGTGTTTTTTGGCATATATCCGCCTCACTACATGCTGCATCCTGTCGTATGCAGTTACGTGTACGTGCGTTGGTGTCAAACGAAAGTTGGAAGTTACTTTGCCTGAAATTTAAATGCAATTTTCAGGAACAGTGAAAGAAGGCAGATGCCCTGCGCAAATAGACAACGCCGTAGGTCCCTGTGTGGATGAGTGTGATGATGATGATTCCTGTCCAGGGCTGGAGAAATGTTGCCCTGGATGTCCATCAAAATGCAGACTGCCAGAATCTGATGCACCGCCTGGTGTAGCAGCAACCACTGATGCAAAATTTAATCCATCAACGACTAGGGAACCCAATATTCCCGTCTTAACATGCGCGGTATGTATATTACTCACCAATGGGGTACTCCCGTTTATCAATCAGTCATCTGACAGCATAATCAACTATGTGGCGGATAGGATGGCGTCATAATCAATCATATCATAGATGATTGGATTGAGTTCGTCTTCAACGCTTAATTGTTCGTCAGGTTGTACGAATTGTATATCTGTACTATTTAATAAACACGCCTGTTGAATATTTTGGAACTAATTTGACTGGGAGCTGTTGCTACCATAGGCAGCCACAGCAACAAGCCAAATTAGTTACAAAATATGCAACAGTTTGCCAGTATAGTTTTCTGGAAACTGAGAATCAGAGAGTGCATGGATCGATCGATCCCAAAACGGGCAAATCGTGGGTGGAGCATAGCTAGAGATGGGCTTTAAACTGGATTCCCCCACTAACCCTTCAATGCTCACAATTTTCCAGATACTTGTTGGAGGTCAAGAGAAGATTATTCTTGCATACTTATCCATGCTCTGAAATTTAGAAAAATAGTTTTCTCTTATCCTGCAAATGACCATTCCTAAAAGAGCACGGCAGAGGTCATTATGACCAGCTTGACCGTCAAATAGTTACTGGTTCAGCGAATCTAGGTCATTGCTATTTGCAGGCCAAAGCTAGACTGTTTTCGAAGATTTACCACTGGAATGACTGGCTCGGCTATCGAGCTAGTCGTTCAGGTGGTACAATTTCCAAGATTTTGTGCATATAGTCATTGCTAAATAGCCTGGCAAGTTCCGTTTCTGGTCAGATTGACCATTACAGGGGTAAGTTGACACATGATGATTGATGTTTTATTCTGGAATTAATTTTAGATTGTTGGGGATTAAATTTGAGTTGATTGAAAGGGAATGTGTTCATATTAATGCACACGCTATCTGGACGGGTCACATATCCTCCTGTCGCAATCGCATCACGTAAATGGCAAGAGCGAGATACGTAGGGACATTTTTTTTATATATCTATGTACAAGCTCGCCATTTACTAATGCCATTACACTCCATGATTGCTAGATTTCCATTACATTGATTCCTACTCAAGTAACCGATTTCCTTGTTGACAGGCACATTTAATGATCTGCTTTTATACTCAAAGCTTGATGTCCAACAATCTAGACCCTATATCACTCCTACTTCAATTACGACGCCGTCATTTATACCAAACCACCATTTCTCTTAAGATGAGGTTGGGAGGATTTTTTATTAAGAAAATTTCGTGTGGATCAGTTGGTTAGCAATATTCACTTTTACCCTTGACACCCCCCAACCACGCCCCGCCCCTCCCCCAACCGCCCACCTGCACCCCCCCCCCCACCCCCCGCCGGATTGTCGGCCAGGCCCACCTGTCTGCTTGGCTGCCTGCGTACCTGCATGTCTGTGTGACTGCGTACCACCCTCCCTGTTTCCTGCCTGTCTATCTGCCAGCCACCAGTATGCCTGCCTGCCTACCTCGCACACGCGTGAGTGCGTGAGTTCGCGTGTGCGTGTGTACATACGTACGTGAGGTCGTGAGCGCGCTTGTGTGTGTATGTGTGTGCGTGCGTGTGTGCGTGCCTCTTTGTGTGTGTGTGTGTGTGTGTGTGTATGTATGTGTGTGCGTGCCTGCGTGCGTGCGTGCGTGCGTGCGTGCGTGCGTGCGTGCGTGCGCGCGTGTGTGTCCACTTCGGTATCTAAGAAACTACTGAACCGATTTGGCTGACATCTGAACGTTCCAGACATTGTCCCTGGTTCGGATAAAAGAATCTAGATCTGGATTGGATCAAATACGGGATCGGTAGATATCGCAGAAAATACGGGTTCGATTTTGATCAAATTTTGACGCACGCCATAGGATGACCATACACTAAGATTCAGCTATTTTGGGCGGGATAACAACAACAAGAATGTCTTTATGAATAAACCCAAAACAGAGTTCACCCATATATACCTATCTACAAATCATAAAACTAAAGAAATTGACGATCCACTTCGTGGCGGCGAACCGTGGACGAAAGATAAAATCCTGGTCTCATTGCTTTGCAGTATTGCTGACATTTCTGCACGCTGCATCATATGGAACATAGCTTTCCAGTCCTTTTGGAAGCTATGGATTCGTAGATCAAAGATGCTCTTGACAAAAAGACTACGTTTACACAACGCAACCTTCATATTCTTGATACTGTATAACTGTACCAGCTGGACAGCTCCAAAGGCAGCTGTAGACAAACGTGATGCCTGCAACCGCAAACATCAACGTACCATCACTGTACACCGATGCCCAGACAGCATAATTCTCAATGATGCACTATACAAGATGTGTAATACGTCGCCGCTGTCCATAAATGTCGCCCAGCAAAGATGGTCCATGCTTGGCCATGTGCTAAGGATGCCAGCAGACACACCAGCACATAGAGCATTTGAATTCACATCCTGGGGCCAGCAAATACAAGGACATGTGAGGACGTCATTGCATAAATCTACTACGAGGTGGCGTCAAGAAAGCAGAACTCGTTACACTCAAATCGAGACCGCACCTGGGGAAGCTAAAGATATTGTCTGGGGAGAAGACACAGTGGCAAAAAACGAAGAAGGACTGATTTCAGCTGTAGGATGTTTCTACTACTACAGCCGCAGAATACTGCAAGCGCTGACTGCTCTTGTTCTTCTTATGTTTGATCACGGGTGGGGATAGTGATGGTGGTGGTGGTGGTGGTGGTGGTAGTGGTGGTGGTTGTGGTGGGCGGTGGTGGTGGTGGTGGAGGTGGAGGTGGTGGTGGTGGTGGTGGTGGTGGTGGTGGTGGTAGTGGTGGTGGTGGTGATGGTGGTGGTGGCGGCGGCAGTTGGGATGGCGGCGAGTACATTGAGTTCCAGTAGGACAGTATCGTGTTGACAACAGAGTACATTGAGTTCTAGCAGGACAGTCTCTGGCTATGCTCATATATTCCTTGTAGTATGCGCAATATCACTAGTATCCCACCTCCTTGTCGAGCCAATTCCAACGAGAATGGAACTCTTTTGCACAAGGTGCATAACGCATTATTTGAAATAATGATGTCCGACCCACGATGTTACGAGATCGTACGATTGTATTTGGCTGGCAAGCATCAAGCCTATCTAGACCAGCATTTGGAGCATCGTTTGAACAAATAACACCAGGTAATGTGAAGAGATCAAACCATCATTATCACACACGTTTTGAGAAAAGGGGGGAAATATTTCCTTAGCCTGTGTCCGTCCATCCATCTGTACATCTGTCCGTCGGCTATCTCTCCCGAAACCCTTTGATGGAAAATCGATTACATTTGTTATACGAGTTATCCATACGACTTTGGACCGCAAGACGAGATTTAAAGTAGGCTCTGCCCCAGATATTGACGGGAGCGGAGTGGACATGGGGTCAGAATGTCAAAGGTGGCGAAATTCAACCAAATTTCGTCAGTTAGTTACCCATAAGTCTGTGGACTGCGAGACGACATTTATAGTGGTATCAACCCCGAGTAAAGGGTGGGGGTGGTGCTGGGTAGAACTTCACAGCTGGAGGAAGAATTTGGAGTTGTGACGGTGTTCCATCGACTGCGCATTCTAGTTACAGATACTTGCGCTATTATGTTTAATCAATAGTCAGTGATGTGTGCACCTAGATACGAATGTCGAGATGACCCAGTGCCTTGTGAGAGCGCAGTGTGCCCGACAAAAGCGAGATGTCACCGTAAGTATCTAATTCTCTTCCTCCTCAGAAAGGTATAACCATGCCGTCAAAATTGTTCAATGGATAGATCAGATCTGTACCTTTAGTATGCGACGTCATAATCACATAGGGCATATGCCGCATGTAGGTTGTTGTGACAATCAAAATGCGTAATGAATGAAGGTATCTAGCTCCGTCATGAACATTTAAAAGAGCGTCAGTTGTACGAATTGTATGTCGTTGATGTATTTTCCATTTCACAAACATTTTTTGAATATTTTGAAATTAATTTGACTGGGCGCTGTTGCTGCCAATGGCAACAGCAGAACCCAGTCAACTTAGTTTCAAAATATGCCACAGCTTACCGCTATATTTACCTTGAAATTGATATAAATTTAGGGTTCACTGTATATAAATCTATCCCAACATGCGCAAAATTGTCGGCAGAGCGTAGCTATAAATGGGCGGGAGATAGTTCGTACCCTTTCTTTTAAATCCACCACCAGGTATTCTTACTGCAGTGACCTAGCACATGACTAGGAAAGCCACCTATGTCATTGTGCTCCTCTGTGCCCTAACCTAACACATAGTTAAACCTCAGACTCAGGCACCAACTCGGGACAAGCATAATATGTATACATAGCTTGTTAACGTCCATTTTAAGACGATTTATTTGCAACACACGTGCGCTCGCACACACTCACGTGCACAGGAAGACACACTCGAACGCGTACAATCATGCACGCATGGACGCACGCACGCACTGCCACAAACGACATTCTTTTAAAATCAGAATTACTCTTAGACGAGAATTGCCGGGCAATAAATATGATGCTATTTTGCCATCTTATCTGTATTATTGTTGCAGTTGCACCTGTTAAGCCAGGGATTTGTCCAGTTAGAACCGAGGAGACACCGTGTAATACGAGGCATACTTGTGGCACAGATGGTGACTGCAGTGGTAACCAGAAGTGCTGTGGGACGTGTGGCAGGAGGTGCGTGGATCCTGTTACCATAACAACAGTCGTCACGGATGCTACTACAGCACAAGCACCTCCACAACCAGCAGATTTATGTTCGGTAAGCATCCTTGTCCTACTACACTTTAATATTATATATTCATATTCTTGAATGACACGGTTTAAACTGCAAGGTAGCTATACATGTAGGCCTACGCTGTTGAATATTATGAAACTAATTTGACTGGGAGATCCCAGTCAAATTAGTTTCAAAATATTCAAGAGAATGTTTATTGTATTGTAAATGGGCCTTTCCAGGTTATCCATCCATCATATGCAATTCTTAATCTACTACGTGACGTGTATGATGACGTCATATCAATTACAGCACGAATGACTCGATTTAGTCCATCTTAAACGCTTAAAAGGGCTATGCCTGACTGAGCTATGAATTTAATATATGGAACCATGTCCAGCAAACGCTTTTAGCATATTAATACTCTCATTTAAACATTAATTCTTATGTATACCACTACTCAAAATCCAAGACAATTATGAATTTCACAAATACAAAAAAAATTTAAACACAAATCGGACGGTCGTCTGCATCCTCGTTTCGCGGGGAAACCAGAGTACTCGTTACTTAGCGGTGGCTTGCGATTTGCTGGTCTTATATAAACAGAACATATGATTATGCAACTTATTTGTTTGATGCCCCGATATAATTTTTTGGGGGTTTCAGTCCGCCGGGCGCGTTGCTCTTTGATGTGTAGGATCGGCGTTAGCCACGGCGCTAGTATTGTGTCTGTTGCCGGAGAACTGTCAAGACATATTTAATATGTTCGTATTTCTTTCCAATTGGATTGTTTCGTAAACAAAATGCTTCCATATATAGAATAGAAAACTCATACGTGCACGCGAGTTTCCAGAACTCCTCCCCCCCCCCCCCACACACACAAATAATAACAAATGTGTGTGACGGGATCGGAATTTAAGCATAAAAATTTGTAGGTACTAATAATATACAGGGACAAAACAAAAATACTGAACATTCTCAAATTTATTTATATCTCAGAGATAATGTGTCTGTAATTCCCCGACACGTTGTACAAATTGTATGTCTTTACTATTTAATAAACATTATGTCGAATATTTTGAAACTTATTTGACTGGACGTTGTTTCTGTCATAGGCAGCAGCAGCAATCAGTCAAATTATTTTCAAAATATTCAACATTTAACCTGCGTAGTTTTCTGGAAATTGATAGCCGGGGAGTTCAGGGATCGATCCCAACACGAGCGGGATGTGGGTGGAGCTTAGCTAGAAATGGACAGTGCATAGCTAAAACTGGAAAGCTCCATTGACCAAAGAGATGCTCATCTCTGACCTGTTCTCCTTTCATGACCAGGACCTACGGCACAGCAGATACTTATTTATCAGAACGGTCCACCCTACTTCCTTTGGAAATGGATATCGAGGATTTCCTCGTTTCGCCCCGACTGCATAACAGAAAGCGAGACATAGGGATTACTTATCGCGCCGTCGGCAGCGGCATCACATTATAAAATCTTTTGCTTATGTTTTTTTCAAATCAACGTATTTATCAACAATGGCTCATATGATTTAATAACGCCTTAGAGAAGTGTTCTATGCAACACAGCGCTGTGATCTGCATCATTACCTGAATGATTGTGTGGCATCTTTACTATTTTTTGACGGCTTTGTTCATGTTTTTGTTAAGGTTTATAAATCACTTGGTTATTCAACAGTGAATAAATCGCCTGATTATTCAACAGTGATTCCGCAAATTTCAATGCCATTTTACAGATAAGTTTTTTGCTATACGGGGATGCAATCCGTATCACCACTGGTTTGAATTTTGGAACCGTTTCTATTTCTTACAGTTTTAGACATAGAATACCATTACAATATTTTAGCTACGGTTTTCAATCGCCTTATTATTCACCAATGGATCACCAGATGTCAAGGAAACGCTACAGCTGTGTTCTATGCGATACATGAATGCCATTTGCACTATTACTGGTTTTCCTATTTTTCACAGATTGGGACTTCAAATATTTATCTTGTATCATGTTAAGGTTTTTAAATCGTCTTATTGTTCAGCAATGTTTCATCAGATTGCAAAGACGCATTACAGATTCGTTCAATACAGTGTTGGAATGCAGTCTGAATCATATCTTTTCTGAATATTTGGAAATTTTCCTATTTTTAAAAATATTTTCTAGGTTAATGTTTTTTGTTGAACATATTACACAAGAATGACTGATTTTAATGAAACTTTACAAAGCAATTCTATGCCATGTAGAGAAAAAATTCGTATCATTATTAATTTGATCTTGGGGAATTTTGCTTTCTTTTTTCATGGTCTTTGACTGTGTTTGTCTGTCTCTTTGTATGCCTGTCTGCTTCCAATCTCGCTTAAAGGAAAGAACCATGGAACTAACAAATGCTCTTGAATGATAGATTTAGACAATAATCAAACTACAGCCACCAGTAAAAAACAGAAATAAATTGGAATAATTTGAAAAAAAGCAAATAAATACCATTTATGTCAATCTGGCGGGAACCATTTAGTGACGCATGTGGTGCTGTGCGCTCTGGTGTATGCCGAGCGAATAAATAACACCCGTTACAGCGGGTCATATAATCTCAGTTATATTATGCCTGGCTGCCTGCCTACCTACGCGCATGCGTGCGTGTGTACGTATGTGCGTGCGCACGTGCGTGCACGTGTATGTGCGTGTTTAAGCGTGTGTCCACGGCAGTATCTAAAAAAACTACGGAACCAATTTGGCTGAGATTTTAATGTTCCAGATATTAGCCCTGGTTGAGATAAAAGAATCCAGATCTGGATCGGATCAAATCCTGGATAGGTAGATATCGCGGAAACTACGGATCCGATTTGGCTCAAATTCTGACACACGAAATGGGGGGGGGTCATACACTAAGATTCAACCATTTTTGGCTGGATACCCATAACAAGAATCTCTTTATGAATGAATCCATATACAGAGGCCGCCCACATATAACTATCTACAAATCATAAAACTAAAGAAAATGGCGACCCACTTGGTGGCGGGGCGGACCATGGAGACAAAATAAAATCCTGGGCTCACTGTTTTGTAGTACTGCTGACATTACTACACGCCGCGTCATGGGGAACGTAGCTTTTCAGTCCTTCTGGAAGCTATGGATGCGTAGATCAAAGATGCCTTGACACAAAGACTACGTGTATGCACCGCAGCCTGCGTATCAGTAATGCTGTATAACTGTAATAGCTGGGCAGATCCACAGGCAGCTCGAGACAAACTTGATGCCTGCCACCGCAAACACCTCCGCACGATCACTGGACACCGATGGATAGACAGTATACTTTTCAATGACGTACTGTGTTCGAGATACACTTTTCTTATAATAGTGTCCCCTCCTAGCTGAAAAGAACATATCAGAACAAGCTCGCAAGGCCACGTTCGCACTCCATTTTCGCGCCAGAAAATTGGACTTACCAATTGACTGCTACGTTAAATTGTACCATCAAATAATCGAGCCGATTCTATTATATGGGGCTGAAGTCATAGGAACAGAAAATTGCAGCTTACTAGAGAAAGTAAATCTAGACTTTCTACGATATGTTCTAAGAGTTAAAGAGAGTATACCGAAGTATATGATATATGACAGGCTCGGAGAATTTCCAATTCAAATAATTATAAGAAAACGCGACTCTTGGAAGGGGAAAGTATACAACTGTTTTAAGCCAAATTGAGAACGGGAAGACTATCTTATAAAGCTAAATGATCGCAACAAAATGTTATTTACAAGGTCTAGGACAAGTAATCATCGACTTCCGATAGAAAAGGGACGATGGGAAAGAATCGCCAGAGAAGAAAGAATGTGTCCTCTTTGCAATCATAACGAAATGGGATGCGAATTCCATTACATATTTATTTGCGAATTTTTTAAAGATAAACGACTAGAAATCCTAGCTAAATATTACTGTAATAGAACAAACATCTTTAACATTTTAAAACTATTCTCAACCAAGAACAACAATCTGCTAATAAAACTATGCCACATGATTGGCATAATTAATGAACAGTTCCAAGGTTGACGAACCCTATACATAGTACCGACACCATATCACGCATACAAATAAGTACACAAATGCAAGAGAACACAAATCAAGACGACGACGGCGACGACATGCTTGTTAAATATAATCCTTAGCCTTTTTTAATGTCTAAATGTGTGGTCAAAAAGCAAAATCTGTGCACATCGAGTGTCCGGTTACGAACTGGCGGGGACTATTGTTGAGAAATGTACCTCTAGAATGCCTGGCTTGGACATGGATCCAGTCATTTAGGTGATGGATTTTTGGCGATCGTCTTCTCCTGACCAACAAATGGGTACTCCTCGATACCACTGCAGAGGTCGGTTACGGCAGGCCTCGTCATAAAAGGGTTAACTAGTGCCAATGTCAATGCGGATGAATGTGATGATACTGCTAATATAAATGACAATAATGCAATTGATGAATTATGACCAAGATGATGTTAATTATCACAATATCTATCCGCCATAACGTATAAATCCTGTAAAATCATTGTTCCCCATATGCCACTTTGTAATCTGGGTGTAAATACACTGAAGCTGAAACAAGATGTGTAATGCATCGCCGCTGTCCGTAAACATCGGCCAGCAAAGATGGTCGGTAATTGGCCATGTGCTAAGGATGCTAGAAGACACACCAGCACAGAGTGCTTTGGAATTCGGCCCACGGCAGCCAGCAAATACAAAGCCAGGCGAGAACGCCATTGCATAAATCTGCTAAGCGTGGTACGAGGTGACCATACGAATGCAGGAGTCGGTACAGTCAAATCAAGAATGGATCAAGGAAGCCAAAGATTTTAGCTGAGGACGGGACACGGTGCGGTAACACAAAGAAGGACTGATTGCAGCCGTCTGATGTTTCTACTACTACTACAGCCGCAGAATACAGTAATCATACATATAGCAACAATCGTGTAAATAGGAAAGTAACAGGAAAATCAGACAAAATCCTGACAATGCCACAACCTTTTACAAAATGACAAACACGGGAGGACGAAGGTCTGCACTATCTGATTGTTCTTGATCTTTTTATGTTTGAGCACGGGGTTGTGGTGGTGGTGACGGCGGCGGCGGCGGCGGTGGTGGTGGTGGTGGTGGTGGTGGTGGTGGTGGTGGTGGTGGTGGTGGTGGTGGTGGTGGTGGGGGTGGTGGTGGTGGTGGTGGTGGTGGTGGTGGTGGTATGGTGGTGCTGGTGGCGGTGGTGATTCTGGTCGCAACCTACCATGTAGTGAGGCTACAGTAGAATTATAACATCCTGCATCTGCAATCTATCCTTCTTCTCCTTTGGTCACTGATTCTCGGCCCAATCCACTCACTGTTCTTGGCTCCATCAGGTTCTTCTACGTCGTCTGTGTACCCGGTACGACTTCTTCTAGGTCGATAAGTCTGACATTTGTCTCTACGAGGTTCGTGTTGGCACGGGTGCAGTGCGTTTCAGCAGGACAGTCTCGTGTTTACAGCGTGGACAGGGACTTTCAGCAGAACAGTCTCGTGTTGGCAGCGAGAACAGTGAGTTTCAGCAGGACAGTCTCGCGTTGGCAGGGAGGACAGTGAGTTTCAGCAGGACAGGCTCTTTTTATATGCGCAATTGTTTCTGGTGGTATGCGTAACATGGCCAATATCGCACCTCTGTGTCGAGTCGATTCCTTTGAGAATGGACAGCTTTTGCACAAAGTGTACAACGCATTATTTTCAGATAATTGTGTCCGACCCACAATGCTACGTGTCCGTACGAAGGTACGAATGACCTGGCAAGCACTAAGCCTAACTAGACCTGCATTTGGAGCATCGTTTGAACAAATAAAACCATGTAATATGAATAGAACAAGACATCATTATCACACACGATTTGAAAAAGGATGGACTATTGGAATAATCTCTGTCCGTCCGTCAACCTGTCCATTTATCCGCCGGATGTCTCTTCCAAAACCGGTTGGTGGAATTCAATTACATTTGTTATGTGGATTACCCATCTGATTGCGGACTACTGCAAGACGATATTTACAGTAATCTCCACCCCAGGGTGCACGGGGTGTGGGTGTGGGTGTGTGGTTGGTGGAGTGGAGGTGGAGGTGTAAATGTCAAATTTGGCAGAATTCAACCAAAGTTGGTCAGTTAGTTACTCATGCGACTGTGGATTGCAAAACGCCATTTGTATTAGTCTCGACCCCTAGTGAGGGGTGGGCTAGGTGTGGTAGAAATTCAAACCTGGCGAAAGAATTTGGAGTTGCAACGGAGTGCCATCGATTACGCATTCTATGTACAGATGCATGCGCTATTATATTCTATCCACAGTCAGTGATTTGCGAACCTGGATTTGAATGTCGAGATGACCCCGTGTCATGTGAGAGCGCAGTGTGCCCGACAATAGCGAGATGCCACCGTAAGTATCTACTCATCTGCCTCGCCAGAAAGGTATAACAATGGCGTCTAATTGCTCAATGGATGGATCTGATATGTCACTAAATTATGTGAATTCAGAATCACCTAAGGCCTATGTCTCAAGTAGGTTGTCGTGACAATCAAAATGCGTAATAAATGACGTACCTAGCTTCGTCATGGACAATGAAAAGTGCGTCAGTTGTACGACTTGTATGCCCTTGATGGATTTACCATTTCATAAACATTTGTTGAATATTTCGAAACTAATTTGACTGGACACTGTTGTACGCCAATGGCAACAACAGCACCCAGTCAACTCGGTTTTGAAATATGCAACCGCTTACCTCTATACATACGTTGAAATTCTGTGAATTTATGGTTCGCCGTGTATAAATCGATCCCATCCCACGCGCAAAATTGTTGGCAGAGCTCCGCTATAAATGGGCAGGGCATAGTTAGAACACACACGCACACACAAAAACACACACACGCGCGCACGCACGCACGCACGCACGCACGCACGCACGCACGCACGCACGCACACCCACACTATTAAATCCACCACCACTCTTACTGCAGTGACCTAGCATATGACCAGCAAGGCCACCTATGTCATTGTGCTCCACTGTGATCTACCCGAACACATAAGTAAATTTCAGACTCGGGCACCAACTCGAGGCAAGCATATTATATCTACATCGCGTGTAGTCCATTTTAACACGATTTATTTACAAAACACGCGCGCTCGCACACACTCACGTGCACAGGAAGGCACACTCGAACGCGGACACTCACGCACGCATGCACGCACGTACGCACTGTCACAAGCGGAATTCTTTAATAGCAGAATAATGTTAGACGAGAATTTACCGGCAATAAATATGATGCTATTTTGTCAACTTATCTTTATTATTGCGGCAGCTGCACCTGTTAAGCCAGGGAGGTGTCCAGTTAGAGTTGAGGAGATATCATGCAAGACAAGACATATGTGTGGCACAGATGGTGACTGCAGTGGTAACCAGAAGTGCTGTGGGACGTGTGGCAGGAGGTGCGTGGATCCTGTTATCATAACAACAGTCGTCACAGACGCTACTACAACACAAGCACCTCCAGCACCAGAAAATTTATGTTCGGTATGCATCTTAGTCACGGTCGGATTACCTACTAGGCTAATTAGAATACAGCCTAAGGCCTCGCTCTTATGGGATCGTCGCACTTTCAACCAAAAACAAATCAAATTAAACTTTTTAACGCAACGAAGAGACAAACTCGGTACCATCTACACTACAGTAATATAGTCTTCTTGGTTAATGGCCGTGTGCCGCCCAAGAGGAGATAATATGTGTAACCGAGCCAGTCATTCCAGTCGTACATTTTCACAAATATTCTTCTCTTGACCTACAAATGGACATCGTGAATCGCATTGTCCATTTTAAAACCACTTTGATGGTCAAAATAATTCTACAGTGGTGCTGAGGAATGTCCATTTTGCAGAACGAGAGAATGACATTTTCGTAAATTTCACTGGTAAATTTACACAAAGTGTCTTCTCTTGGCTTTCAAAAATTAAAATTCTCTTGAAAAATCTTGACCACTTAGCCTAATAATTAATAAAAGTACTCTACATATACCATCAGATTGCATCCTAGAGCGTTTAGATTTAAAAATCGAACCCATAGGAGCTCCAGCTTAAGCCAGCACTGATCCTAGTCCTAGTACACTTTAATGTTATGTAGTCATATTTTTAACCATTTCATGCCGAATCATGCCAACACCGGCCTTTACAGTGGGCTTTGGGAATGCCTATTTGCAGAGCAAGAGAAGATTATTTTTGAAAATTTCCCTCTGGAATGACTTGCTCGATAACCGATTCCAGTATAAAATTTTCAAAAAAATTATCTTCTCTTGGCGAGCAAATTTACATTCAATAAGAAACTATTTAAATTTTGTTGATCTTGATCTTTAGTCACTGAAGGGTTAAAGGCATCAAGGTAATAATACATGTAAGCTGTTGAATATTTTGAAATTAATTTGACTGGGAGATCCCAGTGAAATTAGTTTCAAAGCATTCAAGCGAATGTGTGTTATATTGTAAATTGTCCAAAGAGGTTGCAACTTGTTTTGATAGTGTATGTCGAGGATTCCCTCGTTTTTGTCCCGATTACATAGCGGAAAGCGAGACATAGGAATTACTCATTCGTGGGAGGGGGAGTCGGGGTGAAGGGGGGTGGGGATGGGGCGATTGGGTGGGAGGGCGGTGGGGGGGGAGGCGTATTCACACTAGAGAATCAATTGCATATGGTTTTCAAATCAACTTATTTATCAATGGTGGCGCATATGATTTCAATGACGCCTTACAGAAGTGTTCTATACTACACAGGGATGCGATCTGCATCATTTCTGATATGATTTATCACGATTTTGAACTTTGTTCATGTTTTTGTTAAGGTTTTTAAAATCGAATTATTATTCAACAATGATTCATCAGATTGCAATGCTACTTTACAGACATGCTCTATGCTATAGATGGATGCAATCACCATCGTCATTGGTTTGAATTTTGGAACTCTTTCTATTTCTCAACGTTTTGGACGCAGAATATGTTTAATTCAACGGTTAAATGACGGTTCTTACCTGAAGGTTGACCGGAATTCTACTCAGCTGCCAGCGAAGCAAAACTTACATGAGCTGGTGTGTGGTCCCCAAATGAATCAATCTCGGAACCCAGTTGAGTGCATCCACACACAACCCTTGTTGGGATGGATTAATTTACCCTAATGGGTTGGGATGTAATTCCTGCTTCCGGTAGCAGCTGAGTAGAATTCTGATCAACCCTCAAGTAAGAACCTTCCTTTAACCGTCGAATTCTACTCAACTGCCACCATGGTGTCAGCAGGGAATTCCAAAAGATTCCAAAGATGTGGATGCTCTCAACAATCTACACTGATAGTCCAACTATCGTTGTCTGAACTCACTGTCTAGAAAATGTTAAACACATAATATTGTAGTCTTTATATTTCACAAATTATTTATTAATTTCTCCACAAAGGGTTCACAAATTGATCTTCGTTTCGTGAGTCTACCGACTTATTATAATATTTGGCAAATCTCTCCTCATTTGTCCATCTCACTTTCTATAATATACACGAGCTTTCAACACCTTCTCCATGAGCTGTAGAAACTGCTGCAGATCGAGTAATATGTGCCTTAAATATATTAACACCAATTCCTGCACGTTTCATTGTAGCTTTAATCCATCTAGAAATGGGGTCTTTGCTAACTGCTTTATGTGGTTTCACTGTACTGATAAACAAGTTACTAGGTTATTGCAATGTAATAGTTCTATCTAGATATACTGATAAATGGTTATAAATACAGTTTTTATCCTCTTTATAAACTGGTAATTAAATTTGTAATACACCCATTCATATTCTGGACTGTTTAAAGCTACAATATATCAAAAATACATATTTATCCCATGTCACTGTAATAAATTCTGTATCTAATAGATGGATTGATTGACCTCTTTGCACAGACACTAAGGATAGTAGCATTACGGCATGCAAGGTTAAACCATACAGTGATAATGATTCTGCTGGCTCCTGATTTATTAACATTTCGAATACATACGTAACATTCCATATGTAACTATATGCTGGTTGTGAAGGCCTCTGAATTGCTAAACCTTTCATAAATTAGATTGTCCTTCCACTTCAGGTGAAGCGGTTGAGCTAATAATAGCTTCATCAGCAGTGGGTGCCAAGGTTGTGTTGGCCAGGTTGGCACTATCACAATACCTATCCCCCTTTCCACGTCGATTTTCCTTAATATTCAACTTAAAATACTAAACTGAGGAAAGGCCAAATTAGGCCAATCTATTCTGGATCTGGTAAAGAAGCCACATATCGGTTTACGTGAAAATTTAGTCGCGATGTAAATCAGTCAATACTTGGTAGGGCAAATCTAGAAACAACACTTTAAAATACATTTTCAATAAGTTTCGACTCAGTCTTTTCATCAAAAAGTATTGATGTACATTCTGCTAATGTGTTTAGTTGACCAGGCAGGCGAGGTGTTTGTTGTAAGCCAATTCTTTTTTCTTTTGCTATGACGTTACAAAGCTTAGACTGAGAGCCGTCCATATGACGACCATAAGCTGGTGTTGTCCTTTTGAATTTTAATATGTGTATCACAAATGTTGACACATAATTATTTAAATCATAATACATCTGCTTTACGTACAAGGATATTGATCTGACATTATTATTTTCTAAAGACCATCTGCCACCTACTGACTGAATGCCACTTGCGTGGTACCCTTAGTAAATACTGCACCACAGCATTCGGATGAAGCATCCGTTGTAAGAACGTAATTTAATTTACCGTGATAAATAACAGGTTTTTCTGCGTGAATGTTATCTATCCACCATTCAATATCTGTCTGGTCCAAGTGAGAAACAGACATGATTTTATTAAAATCAAATTTGCAAAGTCTCAATGCACGAATCTTATCTGAATCCAACTTCTTATGGACCATACTGAACGCCAGTAAATGATGATACAAACGTTCCAATGATTTCTTCTACAATCCTTATTTTTAGTTTTCTCTATTGCAAAACCTGTTTACATTTGCTAACCAAATTATCAGGTTTTATAAATGTTAAACGGACAGCCATATCTTCTGAATGTAATATAAAACCAAAGTGTTCCATTTTCTGAGATGGCATTATTATGGATTTCTCATAATTTATGAAAACCCCTAAAGATTTCAATAACTGTTCTGTGTCCATGAGAAAGGCCGGACAGTTCCCATATAACTGAGTCATAAGAAAAGTGCTATCTAAGTATCAACAACAAATGTGATTTCCCTTCATTTACATACACAGGTGTCAGTAATTTTGTAAATATACGACGAGCAGAACAAAGACATAAAAGAGTGTATTTAAAGACTTTGTTATTCCTTTCGAACTGGAGACAGTTCCGATAAATCTGCACAATAGGGACTGATTAACGGGTATTTGACAGATCCAAGGATGACGTAAAACAGTTAGGTCTGATAAGATTAATCACAGATTCGACTGTATCCATGTTAAAATGATGATAAGCTACAAAATCATTACGCTTAATCAGATTTAGTATTAGTCTATGTGGCCCATCCTTTTGAATGCTTTTCTGATTTCAATGAAACCTTACACAGCCATTCTATACCATGCAGGGATACAATCTGCATAATTATTAACTTTGATTTGGAGGAATCTTGCTTTCTCTTTTCATGGTCTTGGACTTCGAAAACCTTTGATGTTTTTTAGGTTAATTTTTTATGGACCATTCCTTTTCAACAACGTCTCATCAGATATCAACACAATTTTGCAATAGTGCTATATACTATGCAGGGGGTACTGTTCACATCATTGCTAATTTCATCTTGGAAAATCTGTTCAAGATCAGACTGTACCCGAAGCTTAGCAAAATTGTTCATGTGTGGTTCGTTACAGTTGTTTGTTGGTGCCTCGACCAATATATGTATTACGAGCCATACTTAATTTGATTTGGAAATCGACACTATCGATGCCTTTACAGGCGAGACATTGCCCACTTCAGCGGTAATGTTTAAAGCCGTTAACGTCCATTTGCAGTAATTTTTGTAAACATACATTGTATAATGGCTGGCACACATACCGAGCCAGTGATTCCCGTGGTAAATCCTAAAAATAGTCTTCTCTTTGCCTGCGAATGGAGATTTCTCAACACATTTGCAGAAACCGTTTTGGCCGGCCTGTGCATTGAACAGCTTAACAGATTAGCCAGAGTAATATAAAGCGACACTTCCATTTGTACTGTTACGGATACGGGTACAGTCAGTATACAGATGTGTATACGGATACGGCTATGCTCGGCTTTGCATTTCCATACATACCGAGGTGTGGGTGACCAAAAAAAGGAGAAAATATACATGTTTTAATCTTTTCGTGGATACCCCGTTCAAACAATAAAGTGTGTGATGCAATAGTGACGGAATTACGTTAACTCACAGTACGGACATCGTATAGAGTATTTTCTGTTCGAGAAATTTCCAAAAATTGCTACATGGTCCTATTTTTATTTACTTATCTTGCCCCGTAGATATACGTGATTAGTGTTATTTTGGTTTTTGCCGTATCAGTATCCCTACACGTCCAACTAGAAATCTAGCATTAAACACGGGCAATGAACCTTTCCATTTTTAGCTATACCCCGCCCATCACAAGCTAAGCTCCACCCACACCTCGCCATGTTGGGATTGATCGATCCTCGAATGCCCTAGCTATCAATTTCCTGCAAAACTATACAGTGAGGCTGTTGAATATTTTGTAACTATGGCAGCAACATCGCCCAGTCAAATTAGTTTCAAAATATTCAACAGAATATTTATTAAATAGTAAAAGCAAAGAATTTGTACAACAACGCATAGACCGTCTTCAAATATGCGTTCGTGACGTACTTATCGACGTCATTCATGACGTCATTAATTATGATGTCATTCTACACATCACGCAATTCATTGTGACGTCATATGATGGGTGGGTACTCTGGAAAGGTGAATTTAATCTCTACTACTGAAGTTGCTCGATATTTAATGGTGGAATGATATATCTCCGCAATCAATCTCAGCCACCGTGAATGAGAGACTCGATTTTCCCTACAACAGCACTATAAACCACAGGATTGCATTCAACATTGATACATGTATATACTCTATGCCGTAATGGAACTTTCCACCCATATCATGCTCGTGTTGGGATCGATCGATCCCTGAACTAGCTGACTATCAGCTTCCAGATAAGTATCCAGCTAAGTTGTTGAATATTTTGAAACTAATTTTACTGGGTGCTGGGCAGTTGCTGTCTATAGCATGTTTATTAAATAATAACGTCATACAACTCGTACAACCTCTCTGAGTATTAAGCGTTTAAGAGGGACTAAATCGAGTCAGTCACGCTGTAATTGAGTATACCGTCGTCCTACACGGCACATAGTTGATTGTGACGTCATTTGATGGATGGATGAACTTGGAAGTTCCATTGTAGACTTAACGCCTGTTGTGCCAGCTTAACATTTTAATTGCCCAGCTGGTTAATACCGACTCCATAGCGGCCCTGATAAATGTAAATGCACAGGTCAAAAGAAGAGTAATTTTGAAAACTTACCACTAGAATTACTGGCTAGTAAATTCTCCAAAATTAGTCTTACTGTATCCTGCAAATAGACATTTTCGAATGAGTCATTCCAGTGGGAAATTTGCAAAATATCGTCTTCTCTTGGTCAGCAATTGACCGCTAACCAGGCTTACTTGACTACTACCCTACCAAGTCAATGAAACACTACCGTTGTAAATTACAATGGCCTGCGCATGAACATTTAATGAGGTAAGATTATTTTAATTACATTGATAAGTCTTTACCATTAAAGGGTCAATTGATATAAGTAGCATCTTAGGCACTTTGCGGCGCTTTTGACATGAGAGCTGTAGATAGGATACATATTCGAAAAGTGACACAGAATTGACCTTTTATTATTTAGGCAAACTGCCGTGAAGGTTACCAATGCCGATTTGATCCGCCCCGGTGTCAAGCGCCAGGATGTACACAAACAGCTTACTGTGCAGGTATCTTAGCAACGAATAATATCATTATTTATTTCAATGATTCGCTTTATTTTAACATTCTCATGACACAGTACTGCTAAAAAAACAACTTAAACTATTTTTTAAATAATACAAAACTTACTGTTGAACATTTTGAACATAATTGGATTAGAAGACATTGCTGCCTAAGTCAGCACTGTTTTCCAATCCAAGTATGTTCAAAATATTCAACAGTACATTTCTTACTAACTAAAATGTTTCTGTTTCTATTTTGAAAACAATATGGTTTATTTATTAGCTGAACTCTAGCCTTCAGAGAGAAATTTCATCATACTTGTTAGTAGATCTCTGTTCACCAAGTCACACAGAACATACAATGACAAATTTCATTACTGTTACCCGTCGAATTGTCGAAACTGTTCAGGAATATCGAAATGATTGCATTTTGAATGTCCAATTGCAGGCAAAGATAGAAAAAAACTATTTTACCAATAGAATAGTTATCTTTATGTCTGTAAATAGATGTTTCCCTGGATCATTGCAGAGGCCGGTTTTGGACAGCTTGACCATTAAAGCCAGCGCGTGTTAGCTCAAGTTATTTACTAGTACAGATTAGAGTACTTGTGGCGATTGCCTATTGATGTCAATTGAACAGGGAATCGAACCCGCAACCGACGAAAACACCACGCATCCTAGACAACAAAAGCTTCAACCGCACCAACGCCATTGGTTGTTAACATCAATATTCGCATCATCTTGGTCTCCTAATTTAATTTTAGTTTCTATCAAATTGAGAAAACAGATGAGATTAATCTCTTTTCGTGTTTCCAATCTGTATTTTGTTTTTTCCCCAGTTTCCCTATTGTTAGCAAGCATGGCTAGTATTTTACACTGTTCCATTAGGTTGTAATAATGCGATTCTGTAGGTTCTGAGAAATATATTCCCAAGCCATCTTTCTTATTGAAATCGAGCTGTTAATGTAACATTTATACTATTCTAAAAATGGAAACAGGGTAATCCCGTCTGTCACTCAAGTATATGACGCCATAATAAAAACGTTAGCTGACGCCACACTCAAAATGACATATCTCCGTGACGAAAATCGAAAAGTACGTCACTAAGCTGCACACATTTACAATTTAATAAACACTCTGTTGACTATTTTAGTATATAATTTGACTGGTAGCTCTTGTTGCCATAGGCACCACCAACCACCCCACCCACAGCCAGTCAAATTAGTTTTAAACGCGTACCAGTATAGTTACCTTGAAATGAACCTTTCCAGTTGTCGCTATGTCCCGCCCATCCCTAGTTAAGTTCCACCCACGCTTCGCCCCTATTCGGATCGATCGATCCCCCAAAGCCCTGACTAGGTAATTTCCAGAAAACTATGCATGTACGCTGTTGATTATTTTGGAACTAATTTGACTGGGTGTTGTTTCTGCCCATGGCAACAACAGCACCCTGTCTAATTAGTTTCAAAATATTCAACAGCGTCTTAATTAAATAGTAAATACATAAGATTCGCGCAACGTGTCGGACGAGTATGCGTTTAAGACGGACCAAATCGAGTCATTCATGCTATAATTGATTGTACCGTCTTCCTACACGTCACATAGTTGATTATGACGTCATATGATGGATGGATAAACTGGGGATGTCCATTGCAGACTTAACGCCTGTTGTGCCAGCTTAACATTTTAATTGACATCCGCCTACACGCCACGTAGTTGATTATGACGTCATATGATGGATGGATAACCTGGAAAATTCTATTTAGATTATGTGTTTCGGGAATGTATGTTCCAAAGCATCAAATCGATTCCAATATGCGTGAAAAGTGGGCGGAGCTTAGCTAGGAATGGGCGGAGAATGGCTAGTAATGTATCATTCTGTACACCAGTTTTCCAGCTTTGTCCATCCAAGTGTCACATCAATGCGAAGCCTGAATGCGGATTTTGTTTTTTATGCAGGGTTACTCAAAGACTGTACGTCTGACGCAGACGTAGGGCCATGTGACGGATTGTTTCCACGTTGGCATTACAACGTAGTCAACAATATGTGTGAGCAATTCAACTATGGAGGGTGCGAAGGAAATGCTAATAACTACATAACAGAAACCTTGTGCTCGCTAACCTGCAAGCCAGGTAATTAACTGCCCTGCAGACGCAGATTAATATAATCACACATGATCTTTCTTCTTCCTCCTCGTATTCTACTTCGTATTCTTTTTCATCTGCGTCGTCTTCCTCGTATTCTTCTCCATAAACGTCTTCTTCCCCGTATTCTTCCTCGTATTCTTCTTCGCATTCTTCTACATCCTCGTATCCTTTCTCGTGTTCTTCTCCCTTGTACTTTTCCCCGTATTCTTCTTCATCCTCGTATTCCTCTTCGTATTCGTCCTCGTAGTCTTCTTCTTCCTCTTATTCACCCTCGTATTCTTCCTCGTGGTCTTCTTCCTCGTATTTTTCCTAGTATTCGTCTTCACCCTCGTATTCTCCCTCGCATTCTTCCTCGTAGTCGCCTTCTTCCTTATATTCTTCCTATACTGTTCTTCTTCCTCGTGTTCTTCATCATATCCTTCTTCTTCCTCGAATTCTTCCTTGTATTCTTCTTCTTCCTCTTATTCACCCTCGTATTCTTCCTCGTAGTCTTCTTCCTCGTATTTTTCCTAGTATTCGTCTTCATCCTCGTATTCTCCCTCGCATTCTTCCTCGTATTCGTCTTCTTCCTTATATTCTTCCTATACTGTTCTTCTTCCTCGTGTTCTTCATCATATAGTTCTTCTTCCTCGAATTCTTCCTTGTATTCTTCTTCTTCCTATTATTCACCCTCGTATTCTTCCTCGCAGTCTTCTTCCTCGTATTTTTTCTAGTATTCGTCTTCATCCTCGTATTCTCCCTCGCATTCTTCCTCGTATTCGTCTTCTTCCTTATATTCTTCCTATACTGTTCTTCTTCCTCGTATTCTTCATCATATCCTTCTTCTTCCTCGAAATCTTCCTTGTATTCTTCTTCTTCTTCGTATTGTTCCTTTTATTCTTCTTTTCCCTCATATTTGTCCAAGTATTCATCTTCTTTCTCGTACTCGTCCTCGTATTCTTCTTCATCCGGGTATTCTTCTACCTATTCTTCCTCGTATTCTTCTTCTTCGTTAGAGAGTTAAAATACATCTCAGTCGACCCTGTATTTCTACTGTTTATATTTTGTATCTTCATACTTGTTTTTGATATATCCTCATTTCTGTATCCAAAAACGGTCCAGGGGTAATTTATGTAAATTTGCAGTACCAATTTTTGAATCCCGACTATGCATACCTCTTTGCTGGTATTACAAGCACGTGTTGGTTGATATGTGGGTCAAATATCAAAAGATAAGTTTACACCTTAAAGGGGAACACAAGAAGGGTCACCATCGTTTTCATAAAACACGCAGTTCTATCATAGAGCCCATATTTAAGCTACTGTGTTAAATTTTCTTGCGACATTTATATATAAATCTGATTATAATGATGCTAAAAAACGCTATGTTGCTATAAATGTTTGCGAGTTAATTAAACATATGCCGTCATAGGTTGAATCCCGTCCAATAAGAACCACGATAACGGCACTCTGAAGACAGGAGTGCATGCATTTGCATGGCGATATCTCTATCGGTGATAATGCTATCGACATCATTTATATATGTACAGATTGAAGAGATTAAGACGTTTATCACACTATCGCAAATTTATGGAATATATTTGTTATTTTCATACATTAGTTGCCAAACCTTAAGATAGCCATTTTCTATGAAGATACCTCCCAATTACATGAATATTACAATATCTCAGGAATTTTTTAGGCTAGTATGAAAACATAAGTACCTAAAGATGGACTGGATGTATGTAAGAACTATTTAAACTCTCACATGCATTAATAGATGAAACTTTAATAACATTATCTGCCGTAGCGCCAGTGAGAGTGTTGAGTCAAAAGTGGCAATTATATTGATATGCCTATACTATCGCGTCATTCTTCCATCTCGAGATCAAAACTTGATGTCAAAATCGGCACCAACAAAGAAATCGGACAAAGGACATTAAGGACTGTTATTATGTATTCTTCAACATTTTCGCAAATATAGTTTTCTATATTCCAACACCGTTGAAGAGAAACCCCTTATAAAACGCAATTCGCAATATAAAATTGCGATAACGTTGGATGACCGCGAGAAAAACGTTCAACTTATGACGTCATACGCCTCAACCGGGAATAGAAATTTAACTAATGTATCATTTAAATAGCGAAGATATATGTTTCTAATTTGAGCACAGAGCTTACAATTATATTTTTGGAAACGTTACGATATGTAGAGTTATTTAATACAAAGTAGTATAGAGGGTCTGGTGTTTCCCTTTACGGGGCCAAATTTACCTGTTTTCGTTTCTGTCTGAAATGAACTATTCTTGATCAATGTACATATCATGAGCTATCTCAATTTATCCCGTATTGTCGAGATCCCGGATACAGGTTAGGTAGCTTAAGGGTACACGTTTTCGTCGTTTGTTTGCAGAAAAGAGCTCACCCACCCCACCCCATATTTTTCAAAATGACCACCGGAATCGTGTCAACCTTAAGGTCCTATATCGTGTCGACTCGGTATCATTATTAAAGCTTTCTAGACATATGCTTTTCCATGCGAAAGAAATATGTATACACGTTTAAGTTATCAATTTTGTACTGTGTACAAAACACATCTTACAGCTTTTAACAGAATGACTTGAAACGTGGCAGATACCTTGCCCCCTTATGTTCTATGGTTCGCTGACGGAAACAGCCGCTACTTTCAAGGAGTTTATAGATTACAACTCCTAAGAAAGCAATTTTCAATCGCTATGAATCACATTTCTATGGTGCTGAGCGATACGAAACTTATCATTTTGATGAATGAATTATAAAGGATCTTTCCATTTTACCCATCCGTTATATGGCATCATAATCAATTACAGCATGAATGACTCGATTTAGTCCATCTTAAACGCGTACTAATCCGACTCGTTGTACGGAGTGTATGCCTTTATTATTTAATAACCATTCTTTTGAAAAATTTTAAGCTAATTTAACTGGGCGGTGTTGCTGCAAAGTAGTTTCAACATTTTCAAATGCTTACCTGTATAGTTTTCTGGAAATGGGGCGTTCTGGGATCGATCGATCCCAACACGGATGAAGCGTGGGTGGAGCTTAACTAGGGAGTGGCAGGGTATAGCTAAAACTGTCGATTGTGGCGTCAGATAACTGGTGACGTGATTTATTATGACGCCAGCTACTTGAGTGGCAGATGGGATCTCTCTATATTTATTCAGCTAGGTAACCATTGTGTATATAGGACCTTACTGTATGTAATTATAAAACGATACGTGTGCAAAAAACAGCAACATTTTGGTTGTACGGTTAACCCCTCTTGTGTCAACAGCGCATTAAAGCGCTAAAAAAACTATTTATTTCAAATAACCATTTAATTGCCAATACCTTTCAAGGAAATTTTGATTTTTGCCACCAAAATCAGTATTTTTGCAAATGTATAGCCAAAATTTACGAAAAAATATATTTCTGTTATCCTTCAAATGGACATTCATGATCAAAAGTGTAATGGCCAAGAAAATTCAAATTTCTGCTTAGCCAGTGTCCAATTGCAGACCAAGAAATGTACTTTTGACAATTTACCAGTGGTAAATTTTCAAAAATATTCGTCTATTAGCATGCCAATGGACATTTCTCAAGACCACTGCAGCGGTCGTTTTTTAGAAACATATTAAGGGTTAAGCTGACACAAAGGGGTTAATGAGATGCTGGTATTTTATTGGAACCTCTTTCTTGTTAATAGAAAAAGAAGGCAAATGTCCCCGACCCGAGCCAGGGCATGTTGGCATCTGTGTCGTGTTGTGCACTGGCGACTCCCAATGTCCTGATAAACAGAAATGTTGTAACGCTGGAGGTGGATGCCCCATCAGCTGTGTGGATCCAGAACCGGAAACCACTGACACTACGACGACTCAGCCTCCACCAACAACACAATCCAATCCATGTCAGGTGAGATTTTATAGGCAGTTCTGACTGCATATAAATAAACGCTTAGAATGTTTGTCGAAATAGCTTTTTAATAAATTATGCATCATATCATTTTAGTTCCGTACGGAAATGTAGAGAAACTGAAATTAGCTGTAGATTTTACACTTTGCGATTGCTTTTGCCTAGTCGAGCACATGCAGTGCAAGAGATTTCGTATTTAGTATAGAAGAATTATTTTAAGCCTCTAAAATATAAAATTTTAGCAATTTTATTTTCAAGCTTTTAGTGTGACTATGCACCTATAACCCAACAAGCAAAGCTACCAATTGATGTACTTATGGGTGCCGTAATCTGCACGAGTCGTTTATGAATTCATTTGTATTGGGTTTGTTGAGAATGAACGATTAGTATTTACCTAAAATGGTGTGTTTATTGTCAAGCTATTTCTAATGATTTTGTTGTCACAGAAGTCAGGCGTGATGTAATTTGCTATCTTCTATATTTGGCCCTATCCTGGCAAGACCGGCCAAAACTATCATCTACTGTGGTCCTGATGTATGTCCATTTGCAGGCCAAGAGGGGACTATTTTCGAAAATGGATAACTGAAATGACTGTCTCGATAATTGGTACATTTATTCCAGTGATACATTTCAAAAATATGTTTCTTCTGGCCTCCAAATTGACATTCAATAAGCACATATTTACATTTTTTCTGACAAAACTTAACCATTAAAGGGTTACTAACGGCATAGCCTCCATTTCGCATAATATATGCTATTTCTCTTTGTATTTGGTTTTCAGAAAGCTTGTCCTCCGGGACAAGTCTGTAGGTTACGAAATGTAGTCTGTGTCCGTGCTCCATGTCTGCCGATTCAAGAATGTGTAGGTAAGATCAATAAATGTGTAGTCAGGGAGTTCAGGGATCGATCGATCCCAATACGATTATGGAGTGGGTGGAGGAAAGCTAGATATGGGCGGGGGCATAGGTAAAACTGGAAATATCCATTAAACGTTCGTGACGAACTTATCTACGTAATGCATGGCGTCATTGATTATGACGTCATCCTACACGTCTCGTAGTTGATTATGACGCCATATAATTGATGGATAAACTGGAAAGGTCCATAGTTTTCCTAGAGGAATGATGGTGGGATCATAACACGGGTTGTCATAAAGCACCCAGCTTAAAGAAAGACTGTATTTCATTTCGCGGGGTGGGAGGGGGTGGGGTGGGGTGGGGGGGGGGGGGGGGGGGTGGACGGGCAAAAATAAAGGTTTAATAATTTGTGAAGAAAGACAGCATTAACATGATTACATAGGTGCATTAATTCATTCATTGCAATACACTTTATTATTGTCACATTACATAAATCTCTCCCTCGCTCTCTCTCTCTCTCTCCCTCCCTCCCTCCCTCCTTCCCCCCCCCCTTCCTCTCTCCCCCCTTCCATCCCTCCCTCCTTCCCTCCCCCTTCCTCCTCCCTCCCTCTCTCTCTTTCTCTCTCTCTCTCTCTCTCTCTCTCTCTCTCTCTCTCTCTACATTTTGCTTGGGCCATTCTACTTTAATGGTCATCCAGGTCAAAACAGTTATCTCCACTGATTTTGAGAAAATGTCCATTTACAAGCAAAAGACTATTCTCGAAAATCTTCAATTACAAAGAATGATCGATAACCGCAAATAGTCCTCCATTGGCCGGTAAATGGTCATACAAAAAACTACTATTTTCATTTTCTTTACCAATTTTGACCTAGAATACGTTGTTTGAAAAAAGAATCCGATTGTTGCAGACACATGTGTTAGGTACATTGATATGAGAATAAATGGGCTATATTTTACTTTGAATTTCTTAGCTGATGCCACTACAACGGTACAGACAGTTGTAGTACCTCCACCACAGACGTTACGGCCTCCACCACAGACGGTACAGCCTCCACCACAGACGGTACAGCCTCCACCACAGACGATATGCAAGGTATGTAGAAAAAATGTACTGACAGTGGATTGGTTTAACCCTTCGTGTGTCAAATTAACCCTTTAATGGTCAAGTTGCTAAAAAAACGACAGCTACAGTGACCTTGAGAAATGTCCATTTGCAAGCTAAGAGAAGAATATTACCGAGCCAGTCATTCCAGCGGTAGAATTTTCATAATTACTCCTCTTGGTCTGAAATTTGAGACTGGCTAAGCAGAAATTGTAATTTTCTTGACGATTACAATTTTGATGAATGACCATTTGAAGGATAACAGAAGTCTATTTTTCTTTGTATATTTACAAAAAATTACTCATTTTGACTGCAGGAATCAAAATTTCCTGGAAAGGTATTGGCAATTAAATGGTTAATTGAAATAAATAGTCTCTTTAGCGCTTTATTGCGCTGTTAGTAAAAGCTAGGTTTAACCTTTTCATGACGAAAACGGCCAAAACCGGCCTCTGCATTGCTCTTGAGGAATGCCCATTTGCTGACACTTTGCCTGCAAATCGACATTCAATAAGCAAATATTTAGATTTTTTTACAAATCTTAGTCATTGAAGGCTTAAATGCTAAAATAAGATGAGTATAATGAACAAAATGCATGCTATTCAGTCATGTCAGAATTGAATTGTAACATGTAATTCCTAACCATGGTGTATCTCCGTATCGCGATACACAGGTGCATCGTATCGATGAATGTATCGTCTAGCGTTAGTATCGCGATATACGATACCTATTGCCTATTATGATGTCTCCTGAAATAGATTCCTCTCTCCAATTTCCTTTCAATAATCTGACTATAGAGTAGTAGCTATGCCCATCCATATCTAATTACATCCGCCCACCTCTTACACGTTTTGAGAGCGATTTGAAAACCTTGAAATCTTAATTCCAGGAATGTACATTCGTGGTAAAATACAGGTGACCTGTTTGTTGAATGTTTCGCTCAATTATCTGACACAATACTCAATTACGTCACGAGTGTAGCTGACATCACAATGATTTCAATGACATATAACTCCGTAATCAAAATCGAAAAATCAGGCACTAGTGAACGAATTGTATGTCTCTGATGATTTACATATTAACAAAAAAATGGTGTTGATTATTTTGAAACTAATTTGATTGGCAGCAACAGCCCTGAGTCAAATTGGTTTCTAAATAGTCAACGTCTTACCGGTATAGTTATTTTGAAATGCAGATTTTGCGAATTGAGACGTAACTATGGTCATTAGGTAGGAGGAGGATTGAATCTGGAAATAATTCCCATCGAAATGCCTTTGGTACCGTTTACTTCCTATTAGTGAAAACCAAGATGGTGACCACAATTTGAGCAACTTTCACACACGTTGACATATAATAAAATGCTATGAGTAGGGGCCTACAAGTATTCGGATCTTATTAGTACTGCAAGAAAAGCTACCAAGTACTGTACTTATGGATGCCGTAATCTGCACGAGTCGTTTTATAAATTCATTTGCACTGGGTTTGATGAGAATGGATGATTAGTATTTACCTAAAACAATGAGTTTTTGCTGGATTTTTTTAAACATATTTTATTGTGACATCTGTACAATGGGATTGGACACACGTTCTGGCAACTTATTCTTTCCCGCTCCCTACAGAATTGTTAGACGGCAGCATATAATTAAAATAGTTTCATATCTTCTAGCTATTTCCAATGCTCTACCGTGTTGGTCTTGAGGAATGTCCATCTGCAAGGCAAGAAAAGATTATTTTTGAAGATTGGAATAATGGCTCGGTAACAGAGCCAATCATTTCAGTGGTGAGTTGTCAAAAATAATCTTCTGCTAGCCTGCGAATGGGCATTCAATAAGCACATTTTCGATGTTCTTGACCAAATTAGCCATTGGCCATGTTTATAATAACATGG